>NDGN011414737.1:0-12594 GCA_002564285.1 Tympanoctomys barrerae
TTGGTTCTCCCGTCAGCAACCCGACGCCAACCAGGGATCTGGGGATCTTCGCACTATCCCGAGGTAGGTGGGTTCCCGGGACAGAGCTGGGCCGTGGGGTCGCCGCCCCTGCGGGCACCAGACTCGGGTAAGGGCCGGCTGGCTCAGCCCTCGTCTGTGGGCGGCCGTGGAGGATGCGGTCTTGGGGAAAGCCGCAGCGTCCCCCCGGGCTGCAGCCCGCTCCTCCCGCTGCCGAGACTGGGCGGTTGTGCCCTGGGGGAGGGGAGTCTGGCCCGGCCGCGTGCTCAGGTAGCGTCCCCGGCTGGTGGCGCCTCCCGACTCGGCGGCCGGAGCCCCGGGGTGGGGGCCGCGCGCTTCCCTCCGGCAGGTGTGGCCCGGCGGGCTTACTCAGGCGCTAATTCGGGCGTGCCCGCCGCGGGAAGGGGGAGCGACGGGACGCGCGACGCGGGCGCAGAGCGGGGTCCTGCGGCCCGGGGAGGGGCTGGCGAGCAGGCCTCCCGCCGCCGACGAGGCGGGCAGCGCGTGGTGCCGGGGCGGCGCGAATTGGGCGGGAGCAGCCGTGTCGCAGTGCCGGGGCCCCGGGGCCGCCCGGGCGCGCACTGCACCGGGCTTTTTGGGGCGGTGGGCGGACCTTGCGGACCTAGCGAGGAGGTGTACTACTGAATCTTGACCTTGGGTGTGTAACCTGTTACGGAGTCGGAGGATCCAGGGAGAGAGTGCAGCCGGCCGGAGAAGTGCAGGGTGCGGGGAGATCTGCCTGCGTTCACGGGACACAGGCCTAGCACATAATACCCTTTAATACCTTAAGCTGGACCTAAGGATCGCGGCCCCGGCGCGCGGCCGGCTGGCGCGCGCGAGTGAGCTTCGTTGATCGCTCGAAGGAACCCTTTTAGTGGTTTTGCGGTGGGAATCTAAAGGCCTAGAGAAGCACTGGCGATACTGAGGATGTCTGGACCCTGTTGCGGCCGCGGCAACCATCAGTATACCCCTTGTCTGCTTCGGTCTCTCACGGGTTTCCCCAGGCTCCCTCGCGCACAAGTGCGGCGAGGGTGGCGGAGAGCGGCGTGGCTCGCTTCATTGAGAGGCGGTGACCAATGAGCTTCAAGGCCCTAGCGGGAAGCCTGGCCCCAGGCTGTGAGCCAATGGCCGTTTTAGGAATGTTGGTTGTCTCCGTAGCCGACCCTTGACAAAAGCAACTGGCGGAGAGAATCCAGTCGGCCACGTGCTCCCGAGACTTTAAGGCACATTGGGAAACGCAGTTTCTATTAAATTCTTGCCTTGTAGGGAAAAACCCTTGTAGTAGTAAAAATGTAGCAGGCCTCATTCTTTTTAAGTTTTCGCCCGGCCTTTAAGATGTTTTAACGTCGTGCTTTCAGTGTGCCAGACTGTTTTTAACCTTTTGTTATTATAGGAAGCAGTTACTTTTTTTCATAATAACCATGGGGAATTAGTACTTAATACTTTTAACTCTAACGAACTAGTCTTGTTTTTAAATTGGAAAAAATTGAAAACCTGAAAGTATTTGTTTTTGCTTTACAACCTGCTCTACTGTCCTTTAAAAAAGTAAGTAGACTGTAAAAGTCTTGGTTAAAAGACATTAACAGACTGGGTAACGACCAAATCTTGTTTATAAAGCGTGTTAAGCATAAATGTACAGAAAGAATAAAGACTGAAGACCTTAGCTAACCAAAGAAATATTTATTACAGATAATGCCAAAGATGTAGAAAAATACCTTTCCAAAACTGATGCAGGAAGAAATGGAAAACCTAACACAGTCCTATAACAATTACATAGTTATTAATCATCTCACAAAAACTTAAGGCCCAGATTATTTCATCAGAAATGTCATAGCATTCAGAGAAGAAATCATTAGTATTGCAATATTTTCTTCCAAGATATAGAAAGAACGAACTCCCCAGATCTTAATGTGGTTAACATAACTTTGACATAAAAACTTGGTAAGAAAGCTCTAAAAGAAGCTGAAGCAGGGTAGCGACTTGAGGCCAACCTGAACTACATAATGAGATCCTGTTTCAAAAAAACAACCAACCTGACAAAGTTAGGAAGGGCGGGGACTATCAAGCCTGCTGATAGAGTGTGAAAGAGTTAAAACATCTGTTATGAGTCCATTTATTTGTATTTACCAAAGAAAATGGGAAATATCTCCATGCAAAGAATTCCATGTGAATATTGATAGCAACTTTGTAGTTACCTCCCAACTGAAAACAAATCTATTAACTGGCAGATGAATTAAGGGTTGTTAGACATTCATACAATAGAATACTACCCATCAATAAAAACAATCATGGATATAAACAAGAATATGAATAATAAAAACAAAATGAATGAAAAAAGCCAGACAAAAGCGCAGGTGTAAGCTTTCATTTTAGTAAACTCTAGAAAATGCAGACTAATCTGACAAGCCTGGTTATTGTTTGCCTGACCATGGGGTGAAAGGAAAGATGGGTTACAAAGGAATATGGGGGGCTTGGGGGTGTTCATTACAAGACTCTAGAAAGCCCAACTATTTTTCTCTTTGGTGAGTAGCAGCCAGAAGTGAGGTGGCATGCCTGTAATCCTAGCAGGAGGTTCACTAAGACTTCAAGGCCAGCCTGAACTAGGTAGTGAGACCCTGTCTCAAAGAAAAGAAAAAGAAGACTAGCTGCTTTTCTATAGATTTAAGACATCTTTCCTCACCTGGAATTCTGGAAGATGGTCCCCTACTCTGAAGATCTTTCATATTTAGATATGCAACCAGTCTATTACTTTAAGCAAAATTGTCCATTCTTTCCAAGCTTTGAGAGTTCTAGTGGGCTGTTAAGCACAATTCAGCGTGAGTATAATCTGAATTAGGAAATGATGAGTTTTTGGTTTGTTAATTCCTTGCTCAAGTGAGGGGTACATTGTGTAGCAAAGGACAATCTTGGCCAATATAGCTTGAGTTAAAGAATATTTGACATTACACTGTAGGAGAGCATCAATAGTGGATGCAATTCTCAGTGTATTTCTAAAACTCATTTCACACAATACTTTAAGTTGAAATATAAAGTGTAGCCCCCTAACACGTGTAATGCCTGTAATCCTAGTGCTTCAGAGGCTGAGGTGAGTGGATAGTTTGAGTCTGTATCCAAAAGTACTAAATCAGCTTTTATAAAAATAAGAAATGACAGCTTTGAAGAGGAGGTCAACTAGAAAATAAATGTGGTGAAAAAAGATAATCTGATTTTCCAGGGCTGTGGGTTCTTTCTGTGTTAGAATTGCGAACAGACCTTGCTAGTCTTTGTTTATGAGATGAATTTAGTGGAGAAGAAGATAAATGTTTTGGTAATGTTTTATTTTTAAATTTAAATGAAAGTATGAAAATTAGAATCTCTGCTGTTGAAAGTAACATTTTAGCATTGGTGGAATATTTTGTTCTTTGCTTTATAAATTTTGTAAATAAAAGAATTTTCAGTAAAGTAATGGGCTGTTGCAGAGTTAGTCACCAGTTTCAGTCATTTACACCAAGGAAATCAACACATTACCCACAATCCTTTCAATGTAAATGCTTTGGGAGTGGAAGAGCTTATTATTGTTAGAGTTGAGCTCTTCTTTGTGTTTTTCACAGCAGTTTCAAAGTGTTTCAGCTATTATTTCCAAATTACTTATTTGCCAGGTGTGGCGGCATGTACCAGTAATCTTAGCACTGGCAAAGCTGAGGCAGGAGGATCACACTGAGCTCAAGGCCAGCCTGAACAAGACCCTGTCTCAAAAAGAAAAAGACCAAATTACCAATCTTATAAAAAGTACACATTCAAAGTAGTAGTTACAGTACTGGTAGAGACTTAAATTGGGAGGGGAGATACTGATTATAGTTATCAGGGTTGTGTTCTGGGTTAGTTTGCTTGAATGAAAGAGGGAGTACTTGTTCTCTGGATGCATTAACTGCACTGGAAAGGCATGGTCAGATTGAACTGGTGAGTCCTACCTAGGCTTTTTGCTTTGTTTTTGTTTTTGTTTTTGTTTTTCCTCCATGTATTTGGTACAGGGTCTCACTACAGCTCTGATCCTCCCGTTTTCAGCTTCCCCAGCACTAGGATCACAGGCATGCAGCACCAATCCTGGTCTGTGGGTTGGGACCAGGGCTGATGTGCTGAAGATCAAACCCAGGTCCCTATGCTTAGGCACTTAGTCCACTTGCTTTGCTTTTTGAGACAGGATCTTACTAACCCATGTACTTAAGGCTGGCCTGAAATTTGTGGCCCAGGCTTGCCTGCCTTAGCCTCCCAAATCCTGGGATAACAGGTATGTTCCACGATGCCCAGCAGTCCTAGGCTTTTTTTGTTCAAGAAAAATTTCATTAGGATGCTTTTGACCCCAAAACTATGGTAGCCTATGTGTAAGGTAGTGAAAATTATGAGACAGGCTTCAGTGGTCTGAGCTAAAAGAATTGGAAAGTTTTTGGTGTGACTACTTTCTAACAAAGGTGAAAGTAGGTGGAGTTTCAAAGCCAGGCAGTTTCACTTTAGAAAATAATATGTAATCCAGTCACCTGGAAGCTTTTTATATATAGATCCCCAGGCAACACTCAGAAAGTGTCTGACTCACTAATAGGATCCATAAATCTACACTTTACAGGCATTTCAAATGGTTGACTATATAACCCTGTAGTTGCTCTGAAGAGTTCCTTTTCTATGCTAACAACATTCTGTGCTTTTCATTTTTAAGAAACATGTGTTTGAAAAAAGCACAGAATTTCTCATGTTAACTGTTTGAAGGATGTTACAGTTCTGTAGTACTTGTGTTATACAAATGAGTTGAGAACTGTATTTCGTTTTGTACAACTCTCCCAGTCACATCTTTCCAGATGATAAACTTGTACTCTATATGAAGTAAATAGTTATACTAACCTTCTCTGCCCTTGTCAACCACCTTAGTTTGTTTCTGTGATTTTGACTGATAAAAACTTCATTTAGGTGGGATTATACAGTTTGTCTTTTTTTTTTCTTTTTTTCTTTTTTTGTTTTGTTTTTTCGGAACTGGGAATTGAACTCAGGCCCTTGGGCTTGCCAGGGAAGTGCTTATTCCACTGAGCCATCTCCCCAACCCCAGTGTTTGTCCTTTTGTGACTGGCTTATATATTAGCATAAGGTCAGAGATCGTTCATTTTGTTTGCATGTGACAGTATTTCCTTTTTAAAACTGCAGGATTCATTATATACGTCAACTACATTTGGACATTTAGGTGACTTTCCAGCTCTTGGCTGCTGTGAATGTTGCTGGGAGCAGGGATACAGAGATCGCTGTTGTAAACCTTGATTTCAGTCATTTTGGTTATACCCATAAGTGGCATTATTGTGTAAGACAAAGTCAGGATCCTCTCTTTTCCATAATGACTGCATCATTAACATGTCTACCACCACTGTATACAGTGGTCCCTCATTTGTTATCGCGGAGGTTATGTTCCAGACATCCCCCACAATAAGAGAAAATCAATGAAATAGCGATGTTATATTTATTTCAACGTTTACATATATTTATTTAAGGCTTTATAAACCCCACACTCATATAAACCTTTCCCATACTTAAAACACTTCTAACGTTCTTACTCATTTTCTAAACTTGTGATTTTACTTTTTTTTGTTTGTTTGTTTGATTTTGTGGAACTGGGGATTGAACTTAGGCCCTTGTTCTTGCCCCGGAAGCACTTATTCCACTGGGCCATCTCCTCAGCCCCGATAATTTTAACAACATATGTACACTGTATGGTACTGCAGAATCTCATGTTATAGTGAAAAATCTGTGATAAGTAATTCATATTAATATTTTTTGAAAACGTGAAACAGTGAGCCCACAAAAATCAAACCACAAAATAACAAGAAACTACTATACTACTGCAAGGGTTCCTGTTCTTCCATTATTCTTGCCCCTCGGTGTTTCTGTTCTGATAATAGTCATTCTAATAATGGCTTTGGGGTGATACTTCACTGTAATGTGTTAGAGTTAGCAGCATCTCCCTATTTTTCCTGAAACTACTGTGCTTAAGAGATTTTCCTGCCTCAGCCTTTTGAGTGTCCTGCTGTGCCTGCTTCATTATAGTATAAGTTTGTGTATGTATTGATTTTTTTTTTTTTTTTTGGACAGGGTCTCTGCAGGCTCGCCTCAAATTCCTACCAATCCTCTTGCCTTGTCCTCCATAGGAGGGTGTGTGTGTCCATGTGTCTGTCTGGCTCAGCCTGCCCTTAGGGTGGGGCTGGCATTGTATGTGGTGCCCAGATCGAACTGTGGTCCCTGCACTTGCCTAAGCTTGCCTAAACAGGTGCTTTAGACCGCTGAGCCATCTCACCAGCCCCTCCACACTTTCATTACAGTTTTGAAGTGCATCTTTGTGGCTGATGATGTTGATCTTTCCATATGCTTGTTGACTGCATTATCTTAGGGTCAATTCAAGTCCACTGCTCACTTTTTAATCATTTCTGTTGCTGGGTTATGAGTATTTTATGGTGGCTATTGACTCCTTATCAGATATGGTTTGCAGATACTTGCTTCCATCCTGGTTTATTTTTCACTATTTTCTTTGCAAAGTGTTTAAATTTGTAGTCCATTTGTTTTATGCTTGTGTTGCCTGTGCCTTGGGGGTCATCAAGAAATCATTGGGTTGGAAAGATAGCTTAGTGGACTGGGTGCCTGCTTAGGCAAGTGCAAAGACCCGGGTTTGAGCTCCAGCACCATGAGCGTCCCGCCCCCACCCCCAGTCACGCTGAATTTACCAACGAGACCAGGCTTGGTGACACATGCTTGTAATCCCAGCACTGGAGAAGCTGAAAACAGGAAGATCGCTATGAATTCAAACTGCGCAGTGACTCCCAGTACCCAAATACATGAAGAAAAAGAAAAAATCATTGACTCCTTGGTGTGGTGGAACACAATTATGATCAGGACTCAGGGAGGTTGAGGCAGGATTGCAAGTTTGAGTTCAGGTTGGACAAGTTAGCAAGACCCTATGCAAAGGCCCTGGGTTCATCCTAGATCATTCCCTAAACAATGACATTCTGAGATGCTTTAAAGTACTTGTGAAGCCTGTAACCCCACAGGGAATTGCTGGGAGCTCAAGGTCACCTTGAACTACATAGAAAGGCCATGTTTCAAAAAACAGTAACAAGGGCCGGCAAAGTAGCTCGTTGGACTAAGTGCTTACATAAGTAAGCACAGGGGCCGGAGTTTGATCCCTGGCACCACATGTTGCGCCGGCCCCCGCCCCTGGGTACACTGAGCTGGCAGTGGAGTCTGGGTGTAATGGCATGTGTCTGTAATCCCAGCACTAGGAGGCAGAAAACCAGAGAATCACCACCGAATCTGAGCTGCATAGTGAGATCCTACACACGCGCATGCATGCACGCAAACATGCACAAACAGTAACAAAAGTACGTAGGAGGCTGTGCCTAGTTTATAAAAAAAATACTGTGCCATTTTATATGGCATCCTCTGATTTTAGTATCCTTGGGAAGTAGGGTTCTGTAAGCTGTACCCCATAGACACTGAGGGATGATTGTATAAAACCTTCATCCTTTGTTAGTGTGTTGTAACTAAACTTTTTACAGTTCCTCCTGTTCCCTTATTTTGTGAAGATCTATTTTACTCTGCAGAGAATAAATTGCCAGATCTCCTTCAACTCCCTTCAGTCTGATGGGTTTCATTATGTAAAGAGAATTATCAGAAACATGCAGAACTGAATTCAAACATACATGAGCAGAGCTGGGGTTGTAGCATGTTGGAGCCCATTTATTTATTTATTTTGTGTATTTGGTAGAGGGATTCACTATGCAGCTTGCAGCTCGGAGTCCCAATGAGCCTCTTTTAGATTTCAGCCTCCTCAGCGTTGGGATTACAGGTGTGGGCCACTACGCCCAGTCTTTGTGGCTGGTTCAGCATGCCTTGGGAGCAGGGCCCTCATGGCACCATGGGCCCCTGTGGAACCCTGGAACTTGTTTTAGTATGAACATGAAGTTTATCCCCACTCATTCTCTGTACCCCAATCACAAGCTATTCTCTTCCTAGAAATAGGACTTGAGCCATGTGCTTTCTCTTTCACCCCCACCTTTGAGAGTAAATGAGGTCTTCATAAATACGCTGAGACATACCATATGTAGGCCATGATTCTCCTGCTTGATAGCTATAGGGATCTGCTGGCTGCTGCAGCTCCTAGAGGACTCCATGGATGCTGCAAGGGGGCTCCCAATCCCAGTCTTTTGGTTCAAAGAGGAGCTCTTCTTTGGAGACCAGGAATAGTGTCTCTAGGAGCATTTTTTGTTTGTACCTTGTACCATAGTTCAGGAGTTTAGACTACCTGAAACCAGCCCAGCAGTACCCGAGAGAAATGAAGGGGAAAGGGGGGAAAAGAAAAAAACAAAATTTGCTGCTTCAGTAGCATTTGGGTTGGCTTCTCCAATTCACCTAACTCAGTAGTGGCAAGCCTATGCCACCGGTGACTGTTGTCATCACTGAAGGCTCCAAAGTGTTCGCCATCTCTGGCTTACCTAGTTAGCGTTCACATAACTACACTGTGCTTTCTACACAGTTTTTGCTGTTTAAGACTGTGTCTGCTTGCATTGCCCAGGCAGGCCTGGACTCTTTGTATCTACCCTCCCAGCAGCATAGCAAGAACGTAGCCATTACTGCTGCACTTGGCTCTGTTTTGGGTTTTTTAGTTGGTTATGTAGAAGGATGAAGTGCTTCTTGCAAGTCACAAAACCTTTCCTCAGTCTACTAGTAATGCTCATAGTCAGAATTTTTTCAGACACAGCATTACAGGACCCATTGACTTTAAACACTGTAAGAAAACGTCTTAGTAACCAAATGGTTGTGAGGACAAGAGAACTACTAGCCTCAAGAAAAAAAGGAATCAAGGACAATGAAAGGCAATGCTTTGAAATCAACATAGTGCTATACGTGTGTGTAAAAGAGGTAGAAAAACAATTCTGAGCAGTTGAATTTCAGTGCAGATTACTTTTATCATGTTTCTTTGAGGTGAGTAAGTCTTTTGTAAATAAACCTTTATTGGAATGTGACCACACCCATAAACATCTGGTATTTTCTCCCTATAGGGGCAGAGCTAGGTAATTCAAACATAGCCTTTCTGCATTGCAACATGTAAGATTTACTCTAGCCTTTTACAGAAGGTGGCTGCCTTCTATTTTAGAGGACAAGTTTGTCACGTACTACCACTACCCTCTGCTTTCTGTCCACATAAATGATGGGAAAGAGAAGAGTGCCTTTTACAGTCAGCCATGGAATGTTCTAAATTATCTATGATTAGAATGTCCAATGAATGTTCATAATTTTTTGTTTTGTTTTGTTTTTTGAGACAAGGTCTCACTCAACTATGCAGTTCAGGCTCATGACATACCCCAGGCTGCCCTTGAACTCACAACAGTTCTCAGCCTCCCAAGTACTGGGATTACAGGTGTGGGCTACCACACCCAGCTTCAGTGTCCATAATGATAGTAGAAGGCGCCTCCTTTCTACCCAAACATATTTCAGAGATAATCACTAATCAATATTACAGACTTTTTTTACAAAACTGTTCAATTTGATAGTTTTTGGCATTATACAGTATAAACAGAGTGCAAGAAACCAAACAAATAGCTACAAAGTTGATGAAAAACAAATGTCTTCTTGGGTCTGGGAATGTTGAAATTCCTAGGATACTCCTGTTTCAGGACTCCATGGACACAGGTGGGCACCACAGTGACCAGTGTCTAATGTACTTTAAATCTTACTTAGATTACTCGTAATGCCTGATACAATATAAATGCTATGTAAATTATTGCACTGTATTCAGGTAACGATGGTAAGAAAAGTACTCTTTCATTATTTATAACAGGTGCCATTTTTCCCCCAAATGTTTTCAATTAAAGGTTGATTTAAAGTTTGCAGAACCCACAGAGGGTTGACTGTATTGTTTTTTTCTATACATACATAGCTATGATACTTAATTTATCAATTAGTCACAGTAAAAATGATAGGTAATGATGCGATGCATTGTAATAATATAATGCAAAGCACCTTGTGGAACATATCTTCACTGTGCTGTACTTGGCTTCCTGAGGTGGTGTGGGGTGCTGCTATGCCTGTGTGCTGAGGGGCAGTAGGTTAGATAGTGTGAGGGAACACTGAGGGCCCTGCTGACCTGATACAAAGATTCCTCATTAACAAATATCTGAAACCATAGAGTATCACGCTACTATTAATGAAGAAGGAATGGCAGAAAAAGACTTGCTAGGATGTCCAGTGAGCACTAGAAGATGTGTGCAACACTGCTAGGTGCTAGGGTAGTAGCATTAGAGACAGAGTTGAAGTCAAACTATAAAGAGTACTCTGCTCAGATGTCATGGAAGGCTTCTAACGCTGAAATCATAGGTTTGTGTGCCACTGAGGATGGAACCCAGAGACTTGGACTTGCTACGCCAGGGCTCTATCAATGAGTTATGTTCATTCCCAAGCCCTTTTTATTTTGAGACAAGGTCTTACCAGGCTGGCCTCAAACTTGATCCTCCTGCCTCAGCCTCTTGTTTTTGGTGGAGTTTTCTGTTTTGTAGTCATTGTGTTGGTTTTGGTTTTTGAGATAAGGGTCTAAGCCTACCAACATGTTGCTTAGGCTCAGATTGTTGATCTTCCTGTGTCAATCAGCCACCATGCTGGGATGACAAGCATGTACCAGTATACTTGGATTTGAATCCTTACTATCTAATAGGTAAATTTTATATGCATTACATAATCTAATTTTAGCAGTTGAGTAAAGTAGGCCTTTCTCATCAGGTACAGAAACCTAGCCAGAGATAACTGTAGTTCACATTGGCCTCAAACTGCAGCAATCCTCTGCCTTAGCATCTCTAGTGCTGGATTACAGGTTGTGAGTCTTAAAATACAGCATTTACTTAGAAATATGAAACTCAAAGGTACTGCTTGACTATCTTCAGAGAATTTTCCTTGAAGTTTTTGTTACTAGTATGTGTCTTGATTGCAACTCTTACCCAGACAACAGATTACATATTTTGAATTTTAGAAGCCAGTATGTTACTTGTTCTTATCCTGAACTCCTGGACTCAAGGGAGTCTCCAGCCTCATCCTCCTGAGTAGCTGGAATTACACCTGTGTGGTGTTTGTGTTTTAAGGGAATTGTACTGTATTTTACTGGAAAAAGTAAAATGCAGGGCCTTAAAGTGTTTGCCCATATGAATAGGTGCCTCTTTTCTTAGGATCCTACTGGTGTGCTAATTGTTTTTTTGTGAATGTTTCTAAACTTGGTGATCAGCTGGAAGTTTTTCTAGCAGGTAGTAGTAGTAATATCTACCACATAAAAGACTAAAGAATCACGCATTGTTATTTTTGTTTTGTTTGGCTTTTTTTGGAGACAGGGATGTCTTGGTTAATTTCTCTCCTTGCTGAGACAAAACACACGAAGCCCAAAATTAAGGAAGCAAAAGTTTATTTCACTCAGTTTGTGGAGGTTTCAGTTTATACTTGGCTGGCTCCAAGGCAGAGTGGCCTATGTTAGAGAGAAACAGTTCATGGCAGTGTAGCAAAAGCTACAATAGCGAAAGGGAGAGGCCCGCAGAGAGCAAGCCTCTTTCCCTCCCTTATATTGTATACAGGCTGTGTGCCCAAGTGTGGTTGTAGCACCACACTCATAATGCCAGCATTAGATCATGAATCCCAATCACAAACTGGAAGTCCACCCGGTGACTTTGTGAGGCTTTGGAAGGAATCTAGACACAAACCATAACAGGATTTTGCTATGCAGTTTGAGCTGTTCTTAAACTCACAGTAATCCTGCCTCAGCCTCCCAAGCATTGGGATTATAGGGATGGGCTACTACACCCAGCTGAATTGCTTATTCTGTCTGACAGGCTATTGAATGTTTTGTATTTTAGGGAAGGCTCTACAAGGGTGTTCAGGATCAGACTCAGTGATCCGCCCTGATCTGCCTGTGTAAAGCCTCCCAAGAGCTGGGATTACAGGCTGAGACATCAGTCTTCTCAATTGCCTTCTCAGGCCACCCTGAGGGCAGGCCCTGGGGATCAGACCCCTAGCCCCTGCACCTGCAGGCGCTTTAATCCCCTAAACTATTTAGCCAGCCCAAGTTTTTAAATCTTTATACCAATCTGCCTGGTGAAATAGTGCCTTTTTTAAAAGTGCCTTTAATTTTTTTCAGTGCAAAGTATCAAATTAAGGTCCTCTTCAAATCACAAAATATCTCTTTGGATATGTTGATAGAGCTACTGAAACAATGTATTGAAAAGTAGAAGCACCCTTGCTTATTTAAAAAAAAAAATGGGCCAGGGAGATGGTTCAGTAGAATAAGCGCTTCCCTGGCAAGTGTAAGGGTCTGAGTTCAATCCCCGATTCTGCCAAAGAAAGAAAGAAGCAATAGAAAAATGTTTACCTATTGACAAGAGAAAAAAATAGTCTTAATTGGAAAGTTCTAAAGTACTAGAGCTTTGTGGTTTTTTTAAATAAGAATAAGCAACTGTTGTTATGTTTTTATTAAATAGATCTGAGTGGGATATACTTTTGAAGGATGTGCAATGTTCAATCATAAGTGTGACAAAAACT
>NDGN011414752.1:0-11533 GCA_002564285.1 Tympanoctomys barrerae
TGGCTCAGTGGAATAAGCGTTTCCCTGGCAAGCACAAGGGCCTGAGTTCAATCCCCAGTTCCGAAAAAAAGAAAAGAATGCTTCCTTTTTCTTTCTTTAACATCTTAAATCATGGGTTTATTTTGGGGTACTATGGATTGGAACCAAGGTCTCTGAACTACCTCCCGACTATTTTATTTTTTATTTTGAGACAGTCTCACTAAGTTACTAAGTTGCCAAGACTGCACTCAAACTCATGATCTTCCTGCCTCAGCCGCACACAGTGCTGGGGTGACAGGTGCACACTGCCACATACAGTGAAAGTTTTATTTTGCCTTTTTAGACTCAGGAGAATTGAGTTTGAAGCCTATAAAAACAAAACAAGGTCTACTTAATAGTATTCCTGTCGTTTCTGCTTTTCTGTTTCAGATGGGTCTGTGAAGAAATCCCAGATCTCAAACTGGCCATGGAGAATTACGTCTTAATTGACTACGATACCAAAAGGTAAGCCGACGCTGGCCCAGCCCCTCCTCCAGGATGAGTCTTCCTCGATGGCACAGCAGCTGCAGAGTCCCTTGCAGAGCTGACTGTGACTCCATGCGGTTACTTTGCTTGGAAATGTTTATTGAGCCTTGGTGAGGGCTGTCGAGTGAGGACATAATTGGAAACTCCACAGGCTGAAATCTGGATTGGGGTGTGTGTGTGTGGAATTACCCGGCGTAAACAGCAGCTCTTTTTATAGCTGGCAATGGCTGCCAGATGTCAGTGTTTCCACCCAGGCCACCCCTGCTGTCCTGGGTGCTTGCAGTGCTTGCTGGCCTCCTGTGGGCCTGGCCCGGGGCTGTGGCTCCTACCCTGGAGGCTCCTAGCACTTTCCTTCCAAAAAGTGGGTGCAGGGCCAAGCATCTCTGGAATGCCTGCCAGAGGGCTTTGTTTTTCTTTGGAAAGAAGGGTGGCCCAGACTTAAAACTGTTCCAGCTCTGGTAACCTGCCCTGTGTCAGGAGCACTTGGGCAGTAACTCCTCATAGAGGACTGAGCCTAGAGTGGCCCTGCAGCTCCAAAGGACTCTTACCCAGTGACTTCATTGTTAGACATGGAGAGTGCTGGCTGTGTTTGAGCAGTGTAGTTTCTGTGACAGCTGGTCCTGTCTCCTGGCTCAGCCCTGCCCCGTCAGGGCCAGCACTCTGGTGTCCCTCCTGTCAGAGCTGCGCCCCCGGGGCAGGGGTAACCTGTTGTTGCAGGCACTGAGATAAGAGACCTCCTCAGGAAAAGACCTGTTAGGGCACTGGTGTCTTAACAAGAGTGTGATAAGGACCCAGGTGGGTTAGATCTGCAAGGGTGTAGGTGTAGGAACTTCTGTGCTTGTGGCGATGGGGTGTGATACCCCCATGTACTCCATGTGTTCATAGCAACAACCTCCTGACATTGTTCCTGGGAGATGTTTACAACAGTTTCACCACACAGGCCCACCAGAAAGGCTGGCTATGGCGGGTGCACCTTTGATCCCAGGACTTAGGAGGCTGAGGGAGGAAGATTGCTGAGAGTTCAAGGCCAGCCTTGGCTACATAGGGAAACCTGCCTCTAAAAATAGAAGGAAAGGCTGGGAGGACTTGGAGGCCAGGCTTAAAGCAGATTTAAGAGCTTGTGGTTGAGCGTGCAGTGAGAGGCCCCTACTCTCACCCATGTTGCTGTGCAAGGTGCTTACAGGGTGTGCCCAGAGGGCTGAGGCACAAGGTCCACTCTCCCATCTGTACATCTTTCCAGAACAGTCCCCTGGGTCTCCAGAGGTTTGTGATGTCTGGTTGTCCAGATTAAAGGCAGGATGTGAGGGTTGGAATATGAGAAAAACCCAGAAAGTGTCCTGAGGGTTTGGTGAGAATAGGGCGTCGAGGTGTTGGGTGGCCTGGTGGGCTGGTGCCTCAAGAAGGAGGTGGCTACCAAATGTACACAGGTTCACGGTGCCCATCGGTGGAAGCTTGTGTGGTCCTGGTTGGTCATAGTGCCACCAGCCCCTTCCTGTCCCAGTGCACGGGTGAGGTTGTAGGTGAGGACCCCTGGACAGTGTTGGATTACCTCAGGCCTATGTGTGTCCCTGGTGGTTCCCACTGACTTATAGATGCCAGCATCAGCACAGCAGTGGTCTTTGACATTGTTGTAATCCTGTGTTCTACTGTCATTATACTTTGTAAAATGTCCTCAGGCTTTGGGTTATCTTTCTGCCTTTGCAATCTTGTGCTCTCTTCTCTGTGTTTGGTTTTGAGACAGTGTCTCACTGTGCTGCCACCCGGCTGGGTTGGAGCTGTGGGAGATAGCAGCACACTGTAGTTCCCATGCTTTCAACCACCCTGCTATGGCAGGATGCTGTGCTCCTGTCTCCTGGAGTTTTGGGTTGGGCTTAATTTCTCCCTCTAGATGGAGAAAGTGTGTAAAGCTAATCAGACACAGGGCCCATGGCAGCATGCCAGGTTCACCCAGCTCGTAGATTGGGAGGACAGTACACGTGGAGGTGGGGGTCAGTTGTCCGCCTCCCGTCCCTGGGTGCGGAGAGGCTGATTATTCAGCTGGCTCCCAGCACCCCACTCAGGAAGGAAACAGTCTACAAGTCATGGAGAGGATGCAGAGCCACCCTCCCTTCCGCAGGCACTGGGCTCCCCCTGGGCACTGCAAGGCAAGAGCTGCGGCTGTGGCCCAGGAATCCTGCCTCCGCAGGCTGAAAAGTGCTTCCTGCTGTCGACAGTACAGTGCCTTCTGGGTCCTCTGGGGAGAGCACCTCATGGCTGACTTGGGGCTCTGGCAACCGACTATTAAGAACAGTACGAATCTGGGCACGAAAGGCTGTGCAGCTGCATGTGGTAGAGCACACTTGTTATCTCAGCACTCTGGGAGGCTGAGGCAGAAGGCTCCTGTGTTTGAGCCCAGCCTGGGTAACTTCATGGCACCCTGTCTCAAAATTTAAAAAAAGTAAATAAAGGGCTGGAGATGTAGCTCCGTGTGTAGGTGCCAAGTTCAATGCCCAGTACTGTTTTTTTTTTTTTTTTTTTTTTTAAGTAAAAGCTTAAGTTTTACGTACCTATAGCCTGGCTGCAGATTTCACACCAGGAATGCTATAACTGCAGTAGAGACTGGTATCAGATAGACTTGGCTTTCTGATTACGTTTGTGTTTCTGAGCACAATACATACCTTGAAGGTTTCCTAGATAGGCAGTGCGCGTGTGGGGAGGAGGGGCTGCCCCTCCTGCAGAGTTGTGGTCTTTAGGGTCAGCCACTACCTCACATTTTGCTTGGTAGCCCCAGGGTTGAGCCCTTCAAGGGACACTGACTGACCCCAGCCAAGGAAAGGATGACTCTCTGAGTCTACTCAAAGGGACCCTGGTGGGCTGGGGAAATGGCTCAGTGGAATAAGCGCTTCCCTGGCAAGTGCAAGGGCCTGAATTCAATCCTCGGTTCCACAAAAGAGGGGCGGGGCTGGTGTGTTTTTGTTCATTCTAGCTGGTACAGTAAGGGCTTGGCCCTGCCCTGCCCACTGTGCAGACTCCTTTTTCTAATTGTGTCTGCTGTGTTCTTTGACCTTGGGTTGGACCCCTGGACCCAAAGTGGCCCAAGCTGCCCTTGCAGTCTCCTGTCCAAAATTTCCTGGTCAGGCCTGGCTGCCTGTGTGCAGGCATTGGCCTGAGGCTACTCATAGGGATCAGACCTGGTCCCACCCTGCCCATGTGCAAGGCCCCAAGAGTGGCCTTGGCCCTGGCTGGGGGCCTTCATGGAGTTCCTGGTGCTGGAACTGGGCCTTAGGAGGGCCCAGTGGCTTGTTCCTGAGGTTCTGGGTCCCGCCCAGTGGCAATGGCGTGGCCCCTCGGCCATGCAGTCCTGCTCTGGGACGGTACCTCTCTCTTGCCTGTTCCAGCTTCGAGAGCATGCAGAGGCTGTGTGACAAGTACAACCGGGCCATCGACAGCATCCACCAGCTGGTAGGTGGCCTCACTGCCCCCAAGCTTATCCTGTAACATCTGGTAGGTTTTCGAAGTCAGGCTCCCTGGACCTTGCAGATCAGTTATGCAGTAGGGGTCGGGTGAAGGACCAGTGTTTAGTAGTAGAACCTGGTGGCAGCACAGTCAGGACCCAGCTGGCCTGTTTGTTTTCCAAAGTAGGTGCTGAGGGTTATCATCTTTGTCCCTTTCTCCTTGGACAAGGCAGAGATATGGGCAGAAGCAATTTCCCAGACTATGATGACAGCCCCTGTCTTCCAGCTAGCCTATGACTCTTATCCTCCGTTCTGGTCACACTGACAACTTGGGAGGGCTGTGACATGGCAGAGTGTGGGCTGCTTCCTGTTTGCAAGGACCGTCCTCTTACGAGAAAGCACAGGTGTTCTGCCCTGGTGGGGATGAACAGCCAGAGTGGGTTCTGTTGGGGCAGCTGGGGATGCTGCAATATGGCCTTGAGGCTCCCTCCAAAGCTGGCAGTGCTGAGAGTCCCATGTGGCTGTCTGCCCCTGATTGGGTGTTTGCCGTGTATGGCTCCATGGAGCTCTCAGATGCTAATGACCTGTATAGGTGTTGCCTGTGGCCTTTAGTACCAGTGCTGACCACAGGAAGAACAATTGTATCTGCTGAATGTGTTAAGCACTCCTGCATAGGCAGTAACAGGCCAGGGACCTTCAAATGGCTCCTGGTGCTAGAACTGGGCCTTGGTAGTGCCCAGCAGCTCATTTTTGAGTTTCTGGGTCCCTTCCAGTAGCAGTGTCCTGCCTCCTCGGCTGTGTAGTCTTGTCTGGGAAACCACACCAGCTGCCCCTCACTGTTCCAGTGCTGTAAATGTCAGAGGGTGTGGTGATGCTGCCTCGCAGCTTTGTGCCACAAAGGTCATAGCTTCATGCACCCTTATAAGAGGTTAGGGATCAGGTTTAGTGGCATATGCCTATAATCGTAGCACTAAGGAAGCTGAATCAGAAGGAGCATTGTGAGTTTGAGACAGTCTGGGCTACAAAGTGAGCTCAAGGTTAGCCTGAACTGCATAGAGACCCTGTCTCAAAAAGACCAAAAAAAAAAAGTATAGGTCCTCATAGTGATGCCCTATGGCCAGAGTTGGTACCCTTGGGTCATAGACAGCTGAACAAGGGCCTGCAGGATGTGGCTCTGCAGCCTGAAGCCAGGGTGTGATGCAGCTGGCCCATCTAGGCTCTCAGGTTGGTTTTTTTCATCTTGGTTGCTTTTGAGTTGAAGAGGCCCTGAGTAGAAATGGCCAGGCTGCTATCTTGTGAGAAGCCTGTCCTTAGGTCTGGGGTCTAGGCAGCCAGGGGCCTGGGAGCCTGGGGCAGTGGTGCCCCAGTGACCTTCAGCCTGTGCCAGGTAAACTCTCACGAGCAGCGCCCCAAGCCCCACTGTGTCTAATTGGGAAAGTAACTGGGTAGGGTGGGCACAGCCAGATGCCCACTTATGCATGACATGCCCATTATTTCTCTGTCCCCAGTGGAAGGGGACCACCCAGCCCATGAAGCTGAACACACGGCCATCCAACGGGCTCTTGCGGCACATCTTGCAGCAGGTCTACAACCACTCGGTGACTGACCCAGAGAAGCTCAACAACTATGAGCCCTTCTCCCCTGAGGTGTACGGGGAAACCTCCTTCGACCTGGTAGCCCAGATGATTGATGAGATCAAGATGACGGAGGACGATCTATTTGTGGACCTGGGCAGTGGTGGGTCTCCCGTGAGGGGCCTGCCAGCTGTCACTGGGTTCCTGGTTGTGCCCCTTGTCTCTGTGTATGCCAGTGTGTGCTTAGAGAATGGCACAGTGGGACAGTGCCAGCAGCTCGAGGAAGCTCTAGCACTACCCCAGCTCCTCTCCACCCACATCCTCTGGAAGCCTGAGGCTCTACCCTTATGCACTTAAGCCCCCACCAGCTTTGTTCATGTCTGTGCCTGTGTGGGCAGCCCCAACAGGCACTTGGCTCCTCCTCTGCCAAGTGGCTCTCTCATCAGCACTGTGAGGACCTCACCTATGAGGAAGAGAACTTGGGCTGGCCCTGGCCACCTGTGTCACTATGAGAAGCTGGGTCTGTGCCCCTCCTGCTTTGAAGTGGCTTTGTAGCTGACCTCATAGGTCAGAGGTGACAGGGCAGAAAGGGACCTGACTCATTCCATCTATTTATAAAGTGCGTATCCTGTCCCTCGAGGCCCAGTAACCTCCTATACTGCCCCTCAGTACTGGCCTGGGTATCTTGTTTCCACAGAAACACTGGGGAATACATGAGCTTGGGCCTCAGCATCTCCTAAAGGGTGCTAGCTTCATAGGAAGCTGCCCCCTTGGGGGCAGTGGCCACCTTTCCCTCCCTGGTGCTTAGTGTTATCCATACACACTTGTGTTCAGAGGTGGATGGCACCAGTACTGAAGAGAACTGACCCACTATAGAGAACTGGTCCCAAAGCTCCTGGGACTTGTGGTCCTCAGTCCTTGTTGTTGTTTTTTGTTTTTGCGGAACCGAGGATTAAACTCAGGCCCTTGTGCTTGCCAGGGAAGCACTTATTCTACTGAGCCATCTCCCTGGCCCCTGGTCCTCAGTCCTTGTGACCCCAGGTTATTGGCCAGTCCAGCTGTGAGGCCACCAAGTGTTCTGGGCCTATGTAGGGGCCACGTGGAGACACTTAAGTCCTAGCTGTGTCTTCACGCCCAGAGATCCCATAGTTGGCAGTTGTGCTTCCTTCAGGTGGTTTTAATCTTATTCTACCTGCATGTCAGATATGTGTTTGCACTGCCACAGTGCTTTGGGGGGCCTGGGTGGAGGTGCCAGTCCGAGTACTGCTGAGTCTCACATAGCTCAGCCAGGCCTGTGGAAACACTTTTTTACACACACACACACACACAGAGCGAGTGAGCATGTGCACATGCTTGTCTCTTTTGGGGCCAGACAGCTGATATAGTTGCGGGGGTAGTGGAGGTGTCTGTCTTGTGATGAGTACTCTGCATGGGGCCAGGCTTCTTAAAGATGACCTCAGAGGGCCTCATGGGTCTTTGAGCTATCCCATGTCCTACAGCTGGTGATGTCATTGGACATCATCACATGGCCTGTATACCTGACTCTGACATGTTCTCCCTGGGTGATATCTACTTGGTGCCTTCTTACAGTGTTGAATCTCTGTCCTAAATGTTTCATGGGCCTCTGATGCTTCTCTCTTTGATTGAAGGTGTAGGGCAGGTGGTCCTCCAGGTCGCCGCAGCTACCAACTGCAAACATCACTATGGAGTCGAGAAAGCAGACATCCCAGCCAAGTATGCGGAGGTGCGTGATCCTGGGGCCTAGGCTATGTATGTGGGGCAGGTGTCAAAGATGGGGCACCCTTAGCACCAGACCCTCAGCTTCCCATATGGGCAGCATCCTTGCTAGGCTAAGGAGTTTTATCTGAATTAAAGGTGTGGGTGGGTGTAGGTGTGTGTGTGAGAGAGCTGGCATCTTCCCAGCAGAGGGCCAGCCTTGCTCTCAGGAGCAGCAGGCTTGGTTGGGCCTCTGTGCCTTTGTTTCTCTGCCTTGGGACCTCGCCCTGCTTATGTGGTTGGTGCTGAGCTCCTCCATTGACCTTGGCATGCAATCTGATTTGGATTCTCTCACCCTCTTCCCTTTTGGTTGTCTCTTCTTTCTGTTGGAGGATTGGGTTCTGTCGGGGCCACCCTCTCACAGCTTCCACGTGGGGTAGGGAACAGTGGGCTATGGGGTGTAGACACGTGAGTGGATGTAAGCCCTATAAAACCATTTCTGGAGCGTGTGCCCTGGTGGCTTCCAGATGCTGGTGGGTTGGGAGCACTGGGATATTCCCACTGCGCGTGTCTCTGGTGGACACTGCCCCATCCCAGGAATGTCCCAGTAGGGCTGTGCTGTGGGTGGGAACTGGAGTCTTTATGTGTATGGCCTTGCGAGGCCCACTGGGAGCTACAGCTGTGTGCATATGTGGGCTTGTTGGGCCCCTCCTCGTTGCCCAGAGTTTTGATAAGCTATGTAACTTCTTTCCTTTCTAGACCATGGACCGAGAGTTCAGGAAGTGGATGAAATGGTATGGAAAAAAGCATGCAGAATACACAGTGAGTGCCATCGCTCCATGCCCCGTGGCTATAACCCCAGCCCAGCCCTCAGCCCCTCCTCTTTCCTGAACTCCATTCCTGTCTTGCCATACGGGCAACATGGCACACCACTCCTGATCCCCACTAGTTTGTGGCCCCGGTGGTACACAGAGCAGTTGCTGGAGCCTTGTCCTCCCCAGCCTCTGTAGCTTGGGCCTTTCTGTCCTCCAGGGCACGTGTGGGGACCCTGAGGCTGGCGGGGTGGTGGTGGTAGGGGGCGTGGGGAGATAAGCCAACATCGTACCTCTGCAGAGTCCCAGGGTGCTTGTGGGCAGTGGCCGTTGCCCACTGGGCTATATAGGGCTCACCTCCAGGTATGGTGCCCTCCATCCCTCCATGACCGTGTGCTTGGGTGTCAACTCATGTCCCACATGTGAGGGGCTGAGTTTTATTGTGTTAAACTGTTGACTTCTCTGTTATATTGTTTCTGGGCCACATGTGTGCTAAGTGATTGAGCAGTCTGCTGCTGAGCCACGCCCAGCCACGCGTTTGAACATGTGGGTTAGGGCATGCAGCAGCCTTGGATTCTCCAGCAGGTGTGTGTTGAGGCACCTTTGCCTGAGGAGTGAGCCACGTTGGTTGGCTTTTTGGCTTTTGGTATTGGTTAGCTCCAGCCTTGAGGAAATCCTTTCTGTTTCTGCCGTGTGTCCTAGGTTGGTACATGGATCCTTGGTGGTGGCCCTGGCCCACCTGGCCTTCTTTCCTGTCTTTCACTTTTTTTCTTACTATTTTGACACAAGTCTGACTCAATCACTTTAAGTTGTCCAGGATGGACTCAAACATGATCCTTCTGCCTCAGCTACCCAGAGTGCTGACATGACAAGTGTATGCTGCTACATCCAACCTGCCTGCCTTTGTTTTGTGACAGTCTGTTCCACATCCACTCTTCTCCATGAGAGCGGAGGGCTGGGGCTGATGGACTCTTTTGTCTCTCATGTGAGGTCTCTGCTGTGTGTTTCTGAGGTTGGGAGGTATGAAGCACACTTAACCTTCTGTTTCTACGCCCTTTCTTCCTACCTGGCCCTGTGTCCTAGTGGACTCTGCTGACAGATCCCAAGGCATCCGGGTTCCACGCTGCATGCCTCCTTGGAATGTGCCCTATTAAACTTGAAGACTTCGTGCTTATGGGAGGTCTAGGTGGTTCCAAGCACATACTATACACATGCTTCTTGTTAACACTATTCCCAAAAAACAAAAACAAGAACAAAAAAAAACACTATTCCCAGAAAGAGACTGATCAATCCTGAGTGGTTTTGTTCCCTCAGGGCCTTGAGCCTGGGGCTAGCTTGTTCCCAGGGAGGAAGTTGCGGGGTTGAGGATGGAAGGTCCTGGTCATATCTCCTTCCCCTCTCCTTACCTTGTTATTCCTAGTGGATAGCACTGGGCCTGGAGGGGTGTGGGTCAGCCTTGTGGCTGGAGTTGTACAGGCTTGGTGCTTTGTCACTCTGGGCCTTGAAGTTTAGGGTGCTTGTTTGTATTGGTGGCTTCTGCCTCATGGCTGTGAGCAGAATTTGGAGAAAGGATGCTGTTCATCATGGACTTGGGGGCGACCAGAGCTGACCCCACTGTGGGTTGGCAAGTGTCTGAGCCACCCTCCCCTACAGCATCCACTCTTATTTCCAGCACTGTCCTGTTTGCCTGACGACTGTTCCCTGGCAGGATATGAGCAAGCATTAGCATGGCTCCATCACCCTGCAGTATTGGGGATGGAACTCAGGGTGTTGTGTCACTGAGAGATGGTCCCAGATCTTTTTTTATTTTGCGGCAGTGTCTCCCTAAGTTTTGGAGTTGAGCAGATAGGGTTGAAACTTGTGATCCTCCTGTCTCAGCCTCCTGAATAGCTGAGATTATAGGAATGTGCCACTGCACTGGGCTTGTTTGGCTGTTTTTTAGGGGGGAATGGTATTTGAGACAATATGTAGTGCAGGATGGCCTTGTACTCACTGTGTAGCCCATGCTGGCCTCAAATTCACCAGTCCTTCTGTCTTAGCTTCCTTAGAGTGCTGGGATTACAGGCATTCACCACTGCGTCCAATTTTTGCCTGGCTGTTTTAACTCCTCATTTTGGCGGTTACTTGTGTCCTGATATTTGAACAAGCTTCAGAGCAGCTCTTGTGGCTTTGACACAGCGCCCTGGTTGGCAGACTCCAAGTCCTGTCTTCCGTTACTCAAGGGGAAGAGGAAAAAAGCCAGGAGACTAAAAATAGCCGAGTGTACTTTTCCAGGCCCACAACTGTGTCTGGGTCCAGGAATCCCCGCCTCATTGCAGAGGCTTGGCAGGCAGCAGCATCCAACCGGGCCTGCTGACCTGCTCCCTCCTGTGGCTGTCACTGTGCCTGGCTCTCGGGAGCTCCTCTTTCCCAGCCTGGGCCCCCTCTCATCCCAGCTCTTGTCCCTTCCTGTTCCCTCAGCTTTTGTCCATGAGTCCCCACCTGGCCTGTCACCACCTCCCCATCAGAAAAGGTGTGCTAGGGCTGTCTGTAGGTGCAGGCACTTCTCAGACTTCTGGCTCAGTGGAACACATGTCACCTCAGCTCTTGAAGACTGAGGCAGGAAGGTCACAAGTTTGAGACGAGGCTGGTCAACTTGGTAGGACCCTACTCTAAACAAATAAACAAACAATAGAGAAAGTGATGTAGGACCTTTGGATTTTACTATGTCCTGCCAGTGTGTTGGCCGCTCTGGGTGCTTGCAGGATGGCCGTGCCACAGAGACCACATGTGACCATCACTTGTTGTCGTGGCTGTGTTGTCAGCTTTGCAGGGTGGAGTGGAGCCTCCACAGTCTCCCTCCTGAAGAGGGTTGAACAGGCCTGGCCTTCCTGTTACCCAGATCCTCGCCTGCCCTGCAGACTGCTAGCTGAGCCTGGGGGAGAACTGTGCAAAGCAGAGCTGTTCAGAGTCTCACTGCCTGCGCCTGATGGGCATCCTGTGGCCTGGCTTTCCCCTCTTGCCTTTGCATCCAGTCCTAGAGACTCCCCTGTCGTGAGGGTGATGCTTGGTCCCAGTGACACAGAACTAGGGAGCCAGGAACCTTGCTGGGGTGTGCAGGATATGGAAGGCGCTTCCTGGGTGGTGCTAGGGGAGGTCTGCCTTGGATAGGGAGCTGCAGAGGAGCAAACTGGTAGCAGATGGTTCCGCGCATGGCCATCCTGTAGATTGTGTTCACTTTGTTTTTTTATTGTTTTGTGTTGCTGAAGTTGCTATCCAACACTTCATACATGCTAGGCAGGTGTTCTGCTACTGAGTCACATCTCAGCCCTTTCAGACAGGGTCTCACTAAGTGGCCCAGGCTGGTCTTGAACTCTCAATCCTTCTTCCTCAGTTTCCTAGTGTGTTGTTATCATAGGCATTTGCCATTGACCTAGCTGAGATGGTTTTCTTTTTTTTTTTTGTGGAACTGGGGATTGAACTCAGATCCTTGCGTTTGCCAGTCAAGCGCTTA
>NDGN011414763.1:0-11043 GCA_002564285.1 Tympanoctomys barrerae
TATACAGCTACTTTCTCTTAATTCAATGAGAAGAAAGGTTTGTACTAATATTGTTTAGACAAGATATGTCTGCATCTTGACTACTACGAAGACAATATGCAATGTATTAATTATTGTAACTTACTAACCTGTTTTGAAACAGTTTCATGACTATTTTATCTTTTTTTCTCATTAAAATGAATAATAAAAAAACTCTCGAACCTAACTACTGTTGGTCACAGATGTTTCTCATTGATGGGTGGCATCTCTTCAAGAAAAATTAAAAAAATAAAAGAGGGAGAGAATATCCCACTACAATAGAGAGGGATTATATACCTTTCTCCTTATTAAAACTATTCACAGAGCTAAAGCCCAAAATAATTCAGAAGTAAAATAAAAAGAGACTCATCTTAAAAATCATAACTAACAGGTTATCAGTATTTTCAAATAGCAAAAACAAGAATTAAGCTTGGAATATACTTGACTGCAGAACAAGGAAATTCCTTCACCAGATCTCACCCTAGAGAAGATAGTAAGGCAGTCCCTGAGCAGCACAAGCCCTCCTCTCCTGGCCTGCCTTACTCAGTGTGCCCCATTTTCCAAGGCACTTAACCACCACAATGTCCCCTTCTCTATGCTGTATGTGCACATATGTAAGTGTATGCATACACTGTTCCAACTCAGTCGTCTTCTGCTGAAAGGTCTAATGTGACTCTATCTTTGACTGGATTGTGCTAATTGGGCAAACAGAACAGATTCAATTTAACTACACAGGACCTCAAGGCTCAGGATGTTTAAATCCTCTAGGGGAAAGTCTTGGTGTAATTATGTTCTGGACAGGCTTAGAACATATAACTAGGGCCAGGGAGATGGCTCAATGGAACAAGCGTTTCCCTGGCAAGCGCAAAGGACTGAGTTCAATCCCTGGTTCTGAAAAAAACCCTAAATAACTTGTTCTAATATGCAACTGATAGCCCTGAATCCTCCCCATCCCAGATATATTTATATTTTAATAGGTTATCCAGTTAAAAAGAAAAGAAAATCCACTAAAAAAAGAAGCCTAGGCATTAAAAAGAAGGCAAGAAGGCAAAAAGACTGGCTGGTGTTTCTCAAATCATGTATAAAGCTATTCTGTCCTTCTTACAGAAAACCATCTAAAAGCAAACAAGTCTCTTCTAAAAGATATTAAGCTAACAGGGTCAAACAAATGTCAACCCAGAATATTATGGAATACTTTGTATTACAAAATATGGGCATAATATCCCCCATCTGGACAGTCAAAAATACTAGATGTTGTTAAGTTAGAAAAACATTGGTTTAAAAAATAAAAAATATCTTCCAATTCTTCCAAAACAAAGAAATATTGTGAAAGTAGGTCTGGAAAAGACCCCATCCATTTATATCATCAAATAAACAAACTTCAGTTAGCAAGGCTTTTCAAAAGACCTTTAGAAATAAAAACCACTTATTTTGCCCAAAACAAGACTAAGTATCAAGGTAGAAAGCCCAGAGATCAAGATGGTAAAAATTTCACTGGATAGTTACATTAATAAGTAAATACACCATTGTGATATCAACATCTTATCTGAATATTACTTCAAGTAAACTTAAAGAGAATGACATTTGAACACTGACTAGATATAAAACTGCATAAAAGCAAAACAAATATAAAAGAATTACAATGCTACCTATTCTCTCTCAAAAAACCCCAATAAAGTATATTTATTACAACTTGTAAGAAAAAAGTTTAAAAATATATATATATATATATATATATATGAAGGTGGTGGTCTATATCTGTAACCCTAGCACTCTATGAGGCTGAGGCAGCCTGGGGAATTCAGCAAGACCCTGGTTCAATCAATCAATCAGTCAACCAGAGCTGACACACATGCACAACTGCATTCCCTTACTGCTACCTCCTCACCTTGGGATCTAGAAGATATTCATCCCAACTTCAAATGTGTAAACCAATGCTTTTCTAACAATACAGTTATTTCTCACTCTTCACTGATAAACTCTACATCTATGTTCACCTGAGAATGAGTTTGCAATACTCTAAAACACATATGAAGCCTAAAAGAAATCAATTAGGTATTTAAGGGGTAAGACACAAGAAGGGTGCTCCTCTCCTTAAATGTATGTCCTTCAGGAATAAATGATATGACTTCATTCAGTCCACAGAAGTCTTAAAAGTTTCCACAATTAGGAGTGAAGGAACTACTGGGGATTGAACCCAGAGCGTTCACAATTTGCACAGAACTATACCCCTAGCCTTTTTCGTGTTTTATAGCTTAGTCTTGCCAAGTCATAAGTTGTCCTGGCTGGGCTCAAACTTGGCCAGATACTTCTGCCTGAGCCTCTCAGTATGCTGATATTACAGCCATGCACCACCACATGTTGCTCTACAACTTTTCTTATACTTTCAATTTTTCTATTGGCTCTAAGCAAAAGAGAGAGAGAGAGAGAGAGAGAGAGAGAGAGAGAGAGAATGTAGAGAAATACAAAGAAGAACTTATTTCTGGTCTCTTTTTAATGCCTTTTACCTTTGTAACATCATGTGAAGTTTCTAAATTTCAAAAAAAAAAAAAAAAGGAAAGATACAAGATAGTTTTTGTTTGGGGGCTTTAACAATAGGTAGGTAGAAAGCATATATGCTCACAGCAGCAATAGAATGTCAAGATCAGACAAAGAAAATAAAACAGTGCAAGATGTTAGATAAGGGGCCAGGGCTGGAACTCAGTGGCACAGCAGATGCCTGGCAAGTATGAGGCGCTGAGTTCAATTCCCAGTATCAAAAAAAAAAAGTTAGATCAAGCTGATAAATGTTCAGCAGGCTCCTTTACCAAATTCAATAGACCCCTTCAATGGGTCTTTTGTTCCCTGCCTTGCCCCATAACAGAACAGCTACCACGTCACTAAGAACGGCAAAGGCCTAACTTTCATTGCCAAGACTTTGCCAGACATTGCCAAGAATGTTTCATTATAAAAGCTTAGTACATATCAGGAGGTTTAATCAGAGTAACAGGACAAATTGGAGGCCTAGAAGAAAGAAATCAGATATTTAAGGGGTGAGACAGAAGAAGGGTACTCCTCTCCTCAAATGTATGTCCTTCAGGAATAAACATCCTGCTCTTAATTTTATATCCTCCTGGCAGACAGATGTCCTAGAAAGTTTTACTACTGTCTGGTATGCCACTGTCCTGCATGTCTAATAAATGAGAATATGAGCTCATACCCTAGGCAATGAGACTAAAGACTAATAATGAAAAAGAATGATGACACAAATTAACAAAGATTAAATGCTAGACAAACTCTTACCATAGTTTCTAAAGTCAAAGGGGTTATAAGAACTTTATCAAAGTCAAATCACTACTCCTTTTAGCTATATTTCTGTATAGAATTATCTCACTTTGGGAAATGAAGGCAAATATATGGGATATTCAAGTGTTATTCAGGAAAAAAATAGTGAGTTTTTTCAGCAGTAGTTTTGGTTTGTAGTGTTATTACATGTTTCTAGGACTGACTTAATAAGAAGAACAAAGATTAAAAATACCACTAGAGCTAAGCATAGTAGTGTATCCCTGTAGCCTCAGAACTCTGGAAGTCTAAAGCAAGAGGACTGCCAACATCAAGCCTACCTGGACAATTTAGTGACTTAACAAAACTATTTTTCAAAAATAAAGAGCGGGGACATGAAGCTGGAGGTGTAGCTTAGTGTGAAGTCTCTGGGTTCCACCTCCAGTACCACCACCAAAATAAATGAATGGATGAATAAATAAATAAATAAATAAACTCAGATAGATACACAAAAATTACTGACAAAGTACTGAGCCCTTCTTATAAGCCAGTGTGATACTACATTAAGCATCCTGATTATTCCAAAGACGCCATGAGATCTAACTCAATCCTCTTAGGTTCTGCTAAAGAAGTACAAAAACAGCCAACCTGAGTTCCAAGAATAGTCATGACATACCACCCTCATCCAACTAAGTCATCCCCTTGGAGTCTATCAGTCTCCTGGGACTATTTTGCCCTAGAATTAGTGGTCAGAATTAGAAGAGTGGTCATTTCTTATTACTGCTTCCTACCTTATCCAACAATGCCCCAACAGACAGGAGATAGAAGTACCTGAGATTTGACAACAATGAATTCATTTAATTTGGGGAGGGAAAGGAGGACCCTAAAATGGTGACCTCTTTGGTAAATCTGGCCTTTCAAGGACTATCCATCAAACTGTAGGTGCTAAAAAGTTTTTGAAATACTTACGTATAAAAAGTAGTCAGCCTTCTCCTTGTAAAGCTCAGGTAGACTAGTAAAATTCTGTAAGCATGGTCAGAGAGATAGTTTGACGGCATAAGTGCCTGTCTCATAAGCACAAGGTCCTGAGTTTGATCCTCAATACCAAAAAATAAAATCAAATTTAAAAATAAATTCTGTAAGCAGTTTAAAAGTGGTCAGAGAGGGGCTGGTGAGATGGCTCAGTGGTCTAAAGCACCTACTTAGAACAAGTTAGCAAAGCACAGGGATGACAGTTCAATCCCCCAGCACCACATACCAGCCAGCCCCACCCCCTGGTGGGCTGAGCTGCCCCCCCAACTAATAAATAAATAAATAAAATACATGTTAAATAAATAAATAAATAAAAGTGGTCAGAGAATAAGAACTACTTATGGCCTTCTCCTTATTTAATGATTAGTAGGCAAGGGGGAAAAATCCTGATCAAAATTATCTTCCTGGGGCTAGGTCTATAGCTGAATAGTAAAATGCTTGCTTAATGTGCATGTACATGGCCATGGCTTCCATCCACAGGCTGCAAAAACAAACAACAAATGAAATTTCTCCTCCTTAGAACAGTAAGGTATAGTGATGTATCATAGCTTTCTAAAAATACAGATCCAAGATTCTGGTTTCCCTACTCATTCTATATATAATACTTCCTGTTTTGTGTTTGAGGTGTTACACAAATAAACTTGTATCACTATATCTGCAGAGATGGAACACACAAATTTCAAGAATGAAAAGTACAAGTTCTAACATGTCAAAATTCTACTAAAAGTAACAACTGTATTAAAGCTTATACTGACCACCTTTTGTTCGTATGCCAGCTAAAGTATACTTTTCCTACAGTACTGGGGACTGTACCCAAAGGCTGCTGAACCTTATCCCCACATCTCCAGAGTTGTTTTTTTGTTTGTTTTGGGGGGATGTTGAGACAGAGTCTCACTGGGTTGCCCAAACTAGCCCCAAACTTCTTATCCTCCTTTGTCAGCCACCCAGGTAGTTGGGATTATAGGCATGTGCCACCATGCCTGGCTTCTATTTCAAATTTTCTATTTTTTGTTGAGAACTCTTCTTTCAGGTTTGAAGTTTGCAGTTCTTCTTGATTCCTTTCATACTGAGATTTCATCAAGTACCTACAGATAATTATCTTTATGCAAATGGTGCTACTATCTTTAAAACTACCTTACAGATGTCATGTACTTATTATGCTTTCTATATAGTATCACTCATAAGAACTTTGTGAAGGAAGGTCTTTTTAACATTGTGCAAAAGGTAAATTTCTCATTACTTATGATTTTTATAGCCCTAGAGAACAAATTAATAAATTTTATGATATGCCAGTATCAATGCACCTTTCCACTAATCTACATCCCCAGCCCAGATCTTTTTGTTTCAGAGTCTTGATTAAGTCACCAAGTTGACCAGGCTGCACTCAAACTTAGCATCCTTCCATCTCAGCTTCCCAGAGCTCACAGATCCCCAGCATGCACCACTACACCTGGCCAAGACAGAAGAGAAGTTAAAGATAATGGAAGTCACACTCCACTTGTTAGAGATAAGGTAGCAAAGTTAAGGGACTCGTCCAAAATCATATAATGAAAGACCTTGTAGGTAGAATCATCTCCTCACAATGAATCTCTGCACACTGATAGCAGAAATATAAAATGATGCTACCACTGTGGAAACAATTCAGTAACTCCTCAAAAATTATATAGAGTCATCACTTGACCCAGCAACTACATTCTTAGGTATATACAAAATAAATAAGTAAAATAAAACCTGAAAACAAGGCCTCAATAAGATACTTTTATATGCCAACATAACTGAAACATGATTTATAAGCCAAAGCTGAGAACAACCCAACTCTCCACCAACTGATGAATGGATAGACAAATTGTATTACCATATACATATAATGGAATATTATTTAGCCATTAAAAACATTCTGAGGTTATACTATAACATAGATGAACCCTGAAAATATTACGCTAAGCAAAACACACTAGAGGCAAAAAGATAGACACTATATGATTCCACTTATACTGAATATCTAGCAGGGCAAGGATCAGTATGAGTTTGAGGGCAGCCAGGACTACATTGTGAGTTCAGGCCACCCTGAGCTACACAGCAGCCAGACCTGTCTCAAAAAACAAAATAAAAACATATAAAATATCTAGAATAGGCAAACTGATAAGAGAAAGAAAGTGCATTAGAGGTGATCAGGGGCTGTGGGAGGGCGGAATGAGAACTGCTCTATGTGGGTTAATGAAAAAAGTTTTGGGAACTGCAATGGTGGCTGTATAAATACTATGATTGTAATTAATGCCGCTGCACCATATGCTTAGAAATGAGATTGTAATTTTTGTTATGTACATTTTATAACTATTTTTAAAAAGTGAGTATCAAAAACTGTGGGCAAATAGATATATTACAGAAGAGTTGGTTACTATCAGGGAAAAAAGTTATCAGAATTTGTCTCAATTCTACACCCTAAATTTTTTTTTCCTAAATTGTTAATTTTTAAAAAATATCTAAATAAATTTAGATTTTAAAAAACCTTAAATAATAAATTTTTATTGAACATATGTTCATGCCCAAAGCATACAAGACATTTTTAGTATGCTTATAGTTTCCCCATTGTTTTGCCTCAATGTTCTCACTAAATTAAAATTAGGAACAGACAGAATAAAAATTTACAGTAAAATGTTTAAGATTCTACACTTTTAAAAGGAAGTACCTCTAAAATAAGCTTTCTTGTGGGAAGAAATAATTTATCACCCATTAAGTCATTTATTCTAAGGCATACCCAAATTATACAACCTTTGGCACAGAGCATAAAAGGCAGCATTGATAAAGGAGAATGGAAATTAGGAAATACAATGCATTAAGAATAGTTACATTTTAATTAGGAATATATTTAATGAGTCACTAATTTAAAATGTATAAAACTCAGATGTAGAAGTAATGCTAACAAAATCCTGTCCAATTACTTTAAATGTTCAGATAATTCTTCTACATGAAGGTAAACTGCAAAATTCTAAACTTCCTACCCAATATCCCAATTCTATAACAGGCAATTACAATACATTAATTATGACTGTTATAATATATATTCACTGAATACTGATTATCTCATAAATCAAGCATCTAAGCAATTTTCACTTTGAAAATGACAAGGATGGGCTGGGAATACAGCTCAGTGGTAAAGTGCCCCAGGGTTTGGATCCACAGTACTGGGGGAAAAATCCAAGGATATGTAATATTACATACTGTAAATGTTAGGTAAGAAGAGCAAAAGCTATTTTTAAATTTCTTGGTAATTATAAAACGCTTATGAAAAAAGTCCTTGAGTTGGGAAGTACTAAGGTGAATAAGACATGTTTGCTAGCTGTCAAGAAACTCACATATTCTAGGAGAAACAAAAATACAAATCAACCATTATGTCATGTAATCCACATGTTTTTGTATCAGAGTATCTACCAGTATAGACACAAATAGTGAAGGCGCTTTCAATAATACACATTATTGATCTGAGTCTTAAAATTAAAGCATTAATAAGAAAAATCAGTAAGTTAACATGTCTAACAGGTATAACTATGAGATATCCCCCCACATATATATATACAAATATATATGATTATATATTTTCAATAAATATAGGGCCGGGGAGATAGCTCAGTAGAATAAGCGCTTTCCTGGCAAATGCAAGGGCCTGAGTTCAATCCCCGGGCCCACCAAAAATAAATAAATAAATAAATAAATAAATAAAATATATACACACATACACGCACATACTGCGTGCCAGGAACAGACTAAGTTTAAAAAATTCCATTTGTTGTATACTCTACCTACATTTTAAATATGGCCAGAATCTAGGAATCACGTATGGGACAGAGCCTGCACCAAATTATAAAAGCCACAGATGCTCTAAGTTTGGACTTTATCCTAAAGATGCTAAGAAATCAATGAAAGCTGGTAGCAAGAAGTGACAAGACTGTCATATACTATGACAAGCTTTCTCACACATGTCGCAAAGGAACTGTCAAAAGAACTTCAAAGACAGAGTAGGCAGAAAAGAGAATCTATCCTGTTTCACAGATACTGCATTACTGAAGACCAGATTCTAAGGTTCACCACCTAGCTATTGCTTATTAAATAAAAAATGTAGGCCAGAGATATAGCTCAGTGGAATAAGTGCTTACGTGGCTAGCATAAGGTCCTGAGTTCCATTCCTGGTACCACCAAAAGGAAGACTGGAGGATTACTATAAGTGCAAGCTACAAAGTGAGACCCTGTACCAAATACAACAGCAAAAATTGTAAGTACCAGTACAAGGAGACAGACAGGGTATCAGACAGGAAACAGAGTTCTTCTGGGCAAAGGGTTATTCCCAGGAAACTATTCACATTTTAAACAAGCTATCATACCAACAAAATAAAACCAAGGTATATTAAAACATTATCTGGGCCAGGCATGGTAACAAATACTTGTAGTAATCCCAGCTACTTAGGAGGATCAGGCAAGAGGATTACAAACTAGAACCTTACCTGCGCAAACCAGCAAGATCCTTTCTCAAAATAAAAACAACAAAAAGGGCTGGGGATGTAGCTCCATGGTAGAATATTTGCCTGGCATGCCTGAGCTCACTCCCCAGTATTGCCAGGAAAAAAAAAAAAAAAAAAAAATTTACCTAGCAAGATGACAACTTAGACTGTATTTGCCACCATTTTTAAAAAAGTAATTACCATTTTTCTACTATAGCAAACACAGTAAATATCAATTCACATACTTAATAATGTTAATAGCCTCATTCTTTCTTTACATTTTTGCTTTATTTTTTGGAGACAGATTCTCACTGTATAGTCCAAGCTAGCCTTGAACTTGCTATCTAACTGGCAATGCACTTCCAACTCTCTGCCTCAGCTTCCCCAGTGCTGGGATTACACATGTGCACCACCATGTCAAGCTTCTTCCTTCACATTTAAAGAGCTCTTCCAAATCTTCTCTCTACTGCACTGCTAAGTGTGCAAAAGCACAAACAAAAAGTATGGTATTATTTCATTAGGTTAGAGAGCAAAACTGTATCTCAAATAGACAACATTCAATAGCTATCTATATTGGAGGCTTGTAATGGTGCAAACTGTTAGCAAAAAGAATGCGCAGATTTGGGCAGATGCATTCTACAGGTATCTGTCCAGACATATGTGAAGAATATTATATTCCTATTTAGTCTGCCTTCTACTCACCTTAAATCTCTTTCGAAGGGAATTTAAACAAAACTGTCATATTTTAGCCTCCAATGTTTGTTTTCAGTAAGATCAGGGTGGTAATAATAGTAGCAATGAAGCTGTGAGTCCTGAAAATGACATTTGGTTAATGTACATTTCCCAAAAGGCTTTGGCCAGGGGAGTTAAAAGCACTTGCCTAGCACATGGGAGGCCCTGGGTTCGATTCCCAGCAACACACACACACACACATCCATCTGCGCATGTATGCATGCATGCATGCAGTCTTGAGAGTGCCATTTAGGTTCAAAGACAATAAGTCACTAACTTTCAGGAACTGATTTAGTATGGTAAAGTAGTACTATGAATCAATTTAATGAAGACTGAGTCCCATGTAGGCAACATACTGGCTCTGTGACCTTAGAAAGATTCCCCAACCTCTCCGGGCTTTACTTTCTCAACCAGAAAGCACAAATAATAATGCTTATGCTGTCTATATCTTGGGTTACTGTGAAGAGCAAAGAACTCTAACACTATTTCAGCACCCATTCCAAATCATTCTCTCTGTATAAAAAAATTTTATACAACATTTTTAACACTATCTAGCTCATTCCTCCTAATGCACTTGACCCTACCAGAATCTTTTCAGCATCTCTTAGCTCAAGTCCTTTCTTCTTTCCTTACCTAGCTTAAATTCTATGACCCACCATAACAGCATTTGCCCCCATCAACTTGAATATACTTGCAAAATCACAAACCTGGTTTAAATTCTCCATCATCCTACTCCTCAAGTGAATGTGGCTGCCAAAAAGCACAGGAACACCCTAACTGGCCCCACTGTTAGTCTGAGGACCTTTAACTTCAGATGAACCCATACACTGCCTGGTGATCATGCTGTATTTCCCCAGTCCATTCATTCTCCCATTTCTCTAAATATTTTCTCTCTCCTCTCTTATCAAACTTCTAACACCTTCTCAGGCCCTCTTTCTCAAATAGCTGATATGGCTTTAAAAATCAAAGCAACATAAACAGAACATCTCAAGTTCACCACTAATCCATTATCTCACTTGCACACTTGCTTTTCTAATAAATGAGCAACTAGCTAAGCTTCTTTCAGCATATGAAAATGTAACGTCTCTCATCACAAAACTGTTCAAACATTAATAGTGCCAGGTCAAACAAAAAGAACAGAGAGAGTACAAAATGAAAAGGGGCCTTTATATTCCCACATTTCTAAGAGCAACCACAAGCTAAAAAGTGTACCTTAGCTATAAACATGGTATAGATTTTAGAAAACGAGACTGAAGAGAAAGACACAATGAAGAGTTAAACAACTTTTATAAGGTCATACAACTAAGCAACTGGGATTTGAGCTCAGAAAGTCTATATTAACCAGCATCTACCATGTGCCCAACACTCAATATATTATCCCACTTAAACTTTATAATCCTGTGAGGATACATGCTAGTATTACCCCCATTTTAAAAGTGGAATAGGCTTGGCTTTGTCATCATGAAATTCTTTAGTTGTTCTTTGTCATGAAAATATTTTACTT
>NDGN011414774.1:0-22128 GCA_002564285.1 Tympanoctomys barrerae
CCTGGCTCTCCTAGGCCCTCATACTCTCTAGCCCTCTCTTGCCTGGTCCTTAGCATAAGTCATCCACCCACAACACCAGGACAGGCTGTAATCTTGGATCCTGCCTACACTGCCCCAAGCACACTGGCCACCATCCCTGCACTTTCCCAGAAGCCTTTGCTCCAGAGTGGCTGCAAATAGCCCGCCACCACGGAAAGAGAAGGCTAGGTCTGGGAGAGTAAGCCAAGGCTGCTCTGCACAGACCACAATTTTAGAACTATAAAAGGGGTAGAGAGAAACAAGTTTTTCTCTTCCCTATTCCCACCCTCTCAGTTTCTCACTTGAGAACAAACTCCTTCTTGCCCATAGAAATGTCTTGCTGCCATAACAATAGCATATTATTATTTTTCAAAATGTTTATAATGGCAGTTATTCTACATGCTCTTCTGCATCTAGTTTTTTTCACGTAGCAATATGTCTTGGAACTATATTCAACTCAGGATACTGGAGTCTTCCTTTCTGAATAGACACACAGTATTCCATTTGTGTCTGTGATGGCTAATTTTGTATCAGTTTGGCAGGGCCATTGGAGGTTGTATTTGGTTGATTATTCTGAATATTTATATGTGTTCTGGGATAAGAATTACGTTTAAATCAATAAATTCTGAGTAAGCAGATTGCCTTCCATAATGTAGAGAGGCCACAGTCAATAATTTGAAGGCCAGAATAAATCAAAAAGTTAAACTTCCTCAAGCAAGAGAGAATTCAGCCAGCAGGCAGATTTTGGATTTGAACACAATGCAGGCCAACCCATGAACTGATTGCCTGCATATCCTCGGGCTGGAGCTGCAACTTCTTCTGTAGACTCCAGCCTGTGGACTTCCCAGTCAGATTGCAGACTGGCCAAGTCTACATATAACACATATATGCATGTATATATATGTATATGTATGTATACATATGTATGTGTATGTAAGATACAAATGATGCATTTTATCAGAACTACATTAATTGCTACCAGGCATTGTGGTACACATCTATAGCCCCACTCGAGAGGGTGAGGCAGGAGAATCGCCGTGAATTCAAACCCAACCTAAACAGGGGAGACCCTGTCTCAAAAAAAGAAAAAAGAACTCCATTAATTGGCACTTATGTCTGACATGTTTCTATTATCACAAACCATGCTGCAATGAATAACCTTGCGTATGTGTCACCACACAAATTCCACGCGCCTTTTCTAACCACATGGCATTTCACTTCAGTATAAAGGTATTGAGAAATTCATCTCCACAAGGAACACCTAGGCTAGCTTGGGTAAGTCTTGCTACAAATATTATTTTGAATGCTATCAGTCATTAGGAAAGTGCATACTAAAATCATAATGAACTTTTTTACACCCACTAGAGTGGCTAAAATTACAGATTGGCATTGTTCTGGTTCACATCCAATATGTTCCCCAAAGCCTCATGCACTCCCAGGTGAAACTTTCAGAAATTACTAAATCATGGGTGTTATGACAGTGGATCTGACCCTCTGACTAGATTAGTGCGGTTCTGGGTGTGGCTAAATGCATTTACTGCAGGCAAAAGGCCCACCTTGGGTGTGAGTGGCACCAACAAATCGGCTTGTAGCCTGAATAAAATAAAAAGGAAGATGGAGTTTTACCACTCGCTTCCCCCTGTCTGCCCTGCTATGGACTGCTGCTCTTCTGCCACAGCCCTCCTGCCATATTGCCCTGCCTTGGAACCAACAGACAATGGACTATAACCTCTTTAGACTATGAAATAAGATATACCTTTCGTTGTTTAGCTTGTGAGTGTGGTGTATTGTGTTCCAGAAATGAAGCCATATTAATTGTTGGTGAGGACTGGAACTCGTGTCCCACTAAGAGGGGTATGAAATTGTATAACTATTTTGCATAAAAATTTCTTAACTGTTATGAAAACAAACCTATGATATGACCCAGCCATTCCATTCCTATGTATTTATTTCCCCAGGAAAGGTGAAAGCATATGCCTTTACAAAGATATTTGCACAAATTCTCACCGCATCTCATTTACAATAGTCAAAAACCAGAAGCAATCAAGCATCCATCAATTGGCAAATGGACAAACTATGCTATATCTGTGAAATGCTACTCCACAATACAAAGAAATGAACTACTGATGCATGAAACAACAAAAATGATTCACAGAGTAACTGTATAGAGGAAAAAAACCAGATAATATGTGTTTAAATACTATATGGTTGCATTTATATAAAATTCTGGAAAATTAAAATTAACCTTGTAAGGGCCTGCCAAATAGCTCAGTGGATTAAAGCACCTGCAAGCAGGCACAGGGGTCAGGGCTTCAATCCCTGGACCTGCTGTGCTGGCCCTGCCCCTGGGGCACGCTGAGACAGCAATTGAGACTGGGCATGGTGACACACACCTGTAATCCCAGTTCTTGGGAGGCTGTAAACAGGCAGATCACTAGAGTCTGATCTAATGGTGAGACCCTAAACACCCTGTAGACCCTTCCCTAAAAATATATATAAAAAAAATTAATGTAGTGACAGAAAGCAAATATGGGATTGCCTGGGAGCCAGTGAGAAAGGAAGGAGACTCTTGGGAGTGACAGACATGTTCGTTGTCCTGGTTATGACGCTCATATCACAGCCATGTACCTCTGTCAAAGTGGTCCAACAGTACACTTAAGAGATACACATTTTGCTGCACTTCAATTATATATCAATAAAGCTGTATAAGTCTGGTGTGTCAAAAGTGAGTATTTTATTTACTTATCGTATTTTAGGGAAGGGTCAACAGGGTGTTCAGGGTCTCCCTACTAGATCGGATTCATAGTGATTGGCCTGTTCACAGCCACCCAAGAGCTAGGATTACAGGTGCACACCACCACGCCCAGTCCCAAGAGTGAGTATTAATCCTTACTTTTTGTAGTTCTTCTAGGACAATCTTTATCTCCTCCCTGTAAATGAAGCCTCAGAGGGATCAGTCAGAGTGTGTCACATACTGGAAAAGGCAAAATAGAAACTTCCATTAATATTTTCTGCAAAATGTGACCCAGCTGCAGACTTACATTGTGTGTGTTCCACCGACCTTCACTCTGTTTTTCAACCACATCTCCCAGCTCCCCACGTAAGGCCACTCGAGGTGCCACATGCTGAACTATCAGTTTCCCCAAATAGCAGCTGTGCTTACCATAAGGCCAGCCACACAGTCTCCAAGCAGGAGCTTACTGCCAGCCGTGAGGGCACAAACCCAAGGACGCCCAACGGCCAATGCCCTTCCCTACCCAGAGCTGAACAGAAGAAACACGACTCAGTGCTACAGCTCCAATGAGATGTCAGTGGAGAAATCAGGCACCCCTCACCACTGAGTGGCTGAGCAGATGCCCCCCTGCCAGGTGCAGACAGGCCCATAGCAGCTGCCCAGGCACTGTGCTGGAGGCTAGGATGGGTAACAGCCAGTTACTTTCTGAAGTAGCTGACACCTGTTGCTGTCAGCACAGGCCAGATGACAGAGGAAAGAGGGAAAGCTGCATCCTTCAGGGTAGGACTGAAGGGTCTATGGCAGGACCCAGTCCAGCACGCCTTTGTGATGATATACCAGAAAGTTCTGGTGGGGAGGGCCGGGGAGATGCTCAGTAGAATAAGCACTTCCCTGGCAAGTGCAAGGGTCTGAGTTCAATCCCCAGTTCTGAAAAAAAAAATAAAAATGAAAAGAAAAGAAAGAAGGGGTGGAGGCCTTTGGCACAGCCTTGCATTCACTATAGTTCAATGAGGCGGAAGCTCATAGCCTGAATTTGTCTACAGCTTGAAGACTCAGGAAAACTTGGATATTTTCCATGCATCTTTCATTGACAACCATTGTTCTGGGTTCCTGGAATCCCTCCCTCCCCAACCTAGCCCATGCCTGCTCCCCCCGCAGCCTAACAGAGAGTTTGCTGGGCTCATTATACTTCTTTTAGACTTCAGAGGACAGTATTCTATTTTATGAACTAGATTTTAAAAAAAAAACAAAACCATTAACACATCCTGCCTATTTCCTGCTCACCCAGAAGGGGCAAATCTGAATGCAATCTGCAGTATTTATTATTTTTTTAAAGCTGTACTCCAGGTGTTTGGCAAGTCCGTATTTGTAGGATGAAGAAGGTGCTTAATAGCTGATGTCTTGGAAACAAAAAGACCAAGGACGCTCTCTGTGTTGATTTTACTTGTCCAAGGGCCGCCTCACTCTCATCTGCAGGCTTGCTGCAGCCCTCCCGGCACAGGGTTCTCTTTTCCCTGGAGACTCACATGCTTGATTAAACTTGGCTGTTTGTTTTGATTGTAGAGTTCTGCACATGCTGTAAGACTGACTGCTGAGGGTGACAGAACATTTCGTTCTCATTAAGGTACATTTAGAAGATTCTACCCCCAAAAGTATCATAGGAGGTAAAGAGACTCCTAAGAGCAAGCCTTGGTGAGGTATTAAAAGCCAGCAAGTACAAGAGAGGTACTTATTTACCCATGCCCAGGATGTGGCTGAGTCTAGAGACAAATTTCTTCTGCCCAGTTAGGAAATGTTAGACACTCATTGGATGGGAGCACTCAGGGGCCATGCTTCATGTCTTCTAAAGGCAATCTGGAGGAGAAAGTTCAGACTGGTCTGCACTGGCTGCTCAGCCCTCCTGCCCACTCCCTACTCCCTTCTTGGGCTGGGGACATGAAAGGCTGTCACCGCAGACATTTGGAGTTTGGGGTTTAATTTAAAGTTCTCCTGGAACAGATCTCTCTCTCTCTCTCTCTCTCTCTCTCTCTCTCTCTCTCTCTCTCTTCCCACCCCCGAGTGTGTGTGTGTGTGTGTGTGTGTGTGTGTGTGGTTCTGGGGATTGAACTCAGGACCTTGTGCTTTCCAGGCAGGTGCTTGTGCCGCTGAGCTATCTCCTGCCCCTCCCCCACCAGAAAGGCGGTCTTTTTGAGACAGGAACTCACTATGCAGTTCAGCACAGGCCAGAGACCAGAGGAAAGAGGAAAGAGGAAGGCTCACTGGAGCTCACTTTGTTTTTTTTTGTTGTTGTTGTTGTTTTTTTTAGCTCACTTTGTAGCCCAGGCTGGTCTTGAACTCCCAATGATTCTCCTACCTCAGCCTCCCCAGTTCTGGGATTACAGGTGTGTACCACCACACGCCTGGCATCAGACATTAATCTTTACATCAATGATAATGAACCTTTTAGAGACCAAGTGCCCAACTGCAACCCCAAATCCATTTATTATTACAAAGTGCCAACACTGCAATTAAACCTGAATCCTGAGGTTTTTAGTTTAGTAAAATAACTCATACATTAACATCTTCCGTCTGAAGGTTCACCCCACTGACCCAGATTACTAGTTTAGGAATAAGAGGATGGAAGGGACTGTTACGACAGCAATTTCAAATTCAGCCTAACCCTGAAAAAGCAGACCTGTGTCCTCTGTCTACTTGGCCCACTCTCCATTCCCATAACAAACGATGCGAGGTTCGGTGTTTGTAAAGAAAAGAGACTTACTTAGCTCACAATCTGGAGAGCGAAACATGGTGCCGGCTGCTCTCCCACTGGTGCGTGTAAAGCTCCAGGGCTGACATCAGCACAAGGGCGGCAGCGCAAGGGCAGGAGCGACGTGGGCGCATGCTCACCAGAGCGACGGGGTGGGAGGGGAGGAGCCTCAGCGCTGCTCCTGTCCAACAGCTCTCTCCTGGGAGGGGAACCAGGGTCCCATCGAGAGAGCTGCATCCCTGGTACCCCCCATTCCTAAGTTCCTAAGGCCCTCATCTCTTAATAGCCCCATCACCCCTTGACATTGCCATACTGGGGACTAAATTTCCAGCACATGAACCTTCAGGGGACGCATGAACATCATCTAAACGGTAGCATGTCTGGTCTCTGCCATCTACGCCCTTGTTGTAGGAAAAGGCCGCACAGCTCTGCACAGACCGCCCAAGACCCATGCAAGCCCATTCTCAGCCCAGAGGGACGCAGCTCAAGGCTGAGGTACTGAGGAGGGTGAGGCCCTGTTCCTTTCCCGTGTCTCATAAAGTACAACATGGAGCACAGGATACAATTTGTTCGTGGCCTTCCGTATTAGCCAGTTTTTCTGTTGCTAGAACTAAATACCTGGTGTGCACAGCTTCAGGGAGGAAAGGTTTGCTTTGGTTTACGGTTTCAGACCTTTCCATGAGGGACCAGCAAGATCCAAGGCAGAAAAAGCACAGAAGGAGGGGAGGGGGCGGCTCAAACCAAGGCAGCCACAAGGAGTGCTGGCGGGTGAGTGGGAGGGAGGGGCAGAAGGCATCCTTCTCAATCTGTACCCAGCAACAAGGCCTGCTCTACCAGCAGGTTCAGGGCTCAGGATCTCCAAACTCCACCTCCCACACAAAACACTTTGAGGGGACATTTTAGACCTAAACACTAGTGCTAGCCCTCAAGCTAGGACTAAAATCTCTAGTACTTACTCCCCAATTCACTTCTTTTGGGGTGTTTTGTTGCTGTTTGTTTCACTGTTTCCCATTAACTTGGCAGGATGGCCCAGCACACGGGTACACGCTGCTGGAGAGGGCCTGCTAATGACCTAATGGAAGATGGGCAAGCTCTGGAGGACCCTGAAAGCATAACTTACCTACTCAAACACCTACATTAGATAAATCTGCAAGCATAGGTTTGAGGTCTTGTGCTTTATGCAGAGAAACCCCATGGGCTTCTGGAAGAAATCTGAGCCTGGGTGGCTCCGCTGGGTAAAGTTGTGCTGTAGCTAATCCAAACCCCACTCTGGCTTTGAGGACCGCATAAGCTGGATCTGTAGCTCGGGGAAAACCCTGATCATTGCTGAACCCTTGTAGGGAGGAGGAAACAGAGACAGGTAGCAGAGGCAGCAAGCTACCCTGGGCCACATCATGCAGCTGCTGGGGTCACTGTGTCTGATTCTATTCCTAGAATCAGATGCCAAAGCTGGTTTGCCACATCTGTGATTTTGTCGCAGGTAACCCCATGTGGGGAGTGCCCATTCCTCAGCAAGAATCTATCAAGCCAGGCTTAGCACTAGGTTGGCTTGACATATAACAGATGTGTGAACATGTCTCACCCTTCTGGGAGCTCAGCCTAGCTTAGTAGTAAAATAGGCCATGCAGATGCCAAATCAAACCAGCCAGGTTTGTTGGTGCCCACCATGGCACAGACCCTGTGCTCACGTGTGGAGGTGGGCACCCTGCAGCCCTGTTCCTAGGGCTGAGGCAGTGGCACCTGAGGCAGGGCAGATGACAGCAGCTGGGCTGGTCCAGGAAGAGGTTCCCCCCACCCCCACCCTGTCCTCGTCTCATGCTGCCACGTGACTCGGTCTTCTGGTCCAGGGTGAGCTTGCTTCCTGGGATATGATCTGATGCCACCTGTCATTTCCCACTTTTCTACCCAGCAAAAGCAAAGGTAGGTGCTGGCTTCCTAATGCCCTTCTGGCCCAGAGCAGTGAGAACGCAGGCACTTAGACCACCAAGCTATCTCCATGGCCCTGTTTGACATTTTTCTTATTAAAAATAAAGTTACAAGTAAAGCCAAGAAGCTGACCCGTGGTGCCATCCACAGAACTAGATGCAAAGTGTTCCTGTGGACCCCCAAAATACAAGCAATTGGGACAGTCTCTGAGTACCAATAGACCTGGGTGACATCAGTCTCTGTGTGTGGGAAGCAGAGAGAAGTCTGGAATGGTGGCTTGTTTCTAGATGTCCCTCCAAAGCCTCATGTATGTATAGGTGGGCATTTTTGGAGGTGGCTGGATCATGGGCATATGATCATGGATTAAGACAGTGGAATGTGGATTAAGGCTTTGCCATCTGGATTGGTCCCCTAATTGAAGTAGCAGAGCTGTGGGTGTCACTGAATGGACTTACTGAATAGAGAAACCCTGCCCTGGGGATAGGTGATATTGATCAATAGGTTTGTAGCCTGGAGGGAATAAAAAAGGGACAGAAGAAGGCTGTTGGCTGGAGAGATAGTTCAGAGGCAATAAGCACCTGCCTGGCAAGTGCAACACCCCGAGTTTGATCCCTGGTACAAAAAAAAAAAGCAAGCAAGCAAGCAGGTAAGCAAGCAGGCTGCGTGGTGCTGCTTCCTGTCTGAGCTGCCAAGGATTGTTTCTCCTCTGAGCCTCTGAGGTTCCTCTTTGCTACGCTTCCTTTCCTTAGAGCGAACGATGGACTGAAATGTCTACAAACTATGAACCAAAACAAAATTTCCTGCTTTAACTTGTGGGTTTCAGGTATTTTGTCCCAGCAATGAGACTCCAGGTGGCCATGCTAACTGGAGAACCCATCAAGCAGCAGATACTCCCAGGAATCTCTGCAGGCTCCCTGAGGACAGCAACCCTCCAGAGCAGGCTCACTGGAGCAAATCAAAGATGTGTGTGACAAGGAAGGTCAGGCAGTGCTGAGCAATATGAGCCCTTATAAATTCTCAAAGCAGACAAGGCAGAGATACCTGCTAAGACAAAGCACCACACCAAAGAGAACTTCTCAAAATAGGATCCAAATCATGCAGAGGAGGCACACTAGGGATAAAAGAAATACAAAGTCCAATAGAAGGGGGAAACTGAGCCAGTGGAAGGTAGAATACTACATTTTTCAACACTTGGTAATAATAGAGAAAAAGGGAGCAAAAATACAAAAAAAAAAGGAGATGTATGCAAGAATATTCATTCCAATACTATTTCTAGCCTTGCAAAGAAATGAACTAAAACTCCCATCAGTAAAAGACTGATTTTATCACATGTGTGCATGCATGTAATGGGCTACTATCCAAGCATAGAAAGAAATGCACAATATCTCCACTTACTGTGATGGTGTGATCTTGGGAGCATATTTTCACTAAAAAAGCAAAGTGCCTAGCCGTGCTACAAATATGAGGACACACAAATGCTTATATTAAAATTCTAAAAATGTTCACAGTATCTATGAGGGAAGAAGGGAACAGTGTAGAGGGGACAGGGAAAAAAGCTGGATGTCCCTGAATAAGCTTGGTTTTATACACTTGCCTTTGGAAACATGGCAGTGTTCTATTTTCATTAGATTAAAAATATCAAAATGAATTGAGCAATTTTTAAAAGTTGAAGCATGACTGGTGTGGTGGTGTATGCCATAAAATCCTAGCACTCCAGGGGCTGAGGCAGGAGGATCACTGTGAGTACGAGAGCAGTCTGGGCTACATAGTGAGAGACTGTGGAAGCAAAGGTTGTAATGGCTTCTATCTAGACACCTGGCACACACCTCATGAGCTCACAGGTGAGGCTCCAGGAGGTGCTGAGACCATGGGTGTGCACTTAGCGCACTGATGAGTTCATATCCGGTGATGTGTGGAGGAAGTGGGTTGCTGGGGCGTGGCCTGGCAGGGTCCGCCCCCTTCCTGCCTCTCTGATTGTTCCTTGCTTCCTGCCTGCCCTGCCATAAGCTGTTTCTCCTTGGCCATGTGTCACCATGTCCTGCCTTGGAGCCAGTGGATTATGGACTGAAACCTCTCCAGACCATGAGCCAAAATAAACCTCTTCTTCCTCAAGTTGTGGTCCTAGCAATGAAGAAAGCAATTAAGATAAAAATCAAACAAGTATAGCCTTGTGCCCAATTGGTGACATGACTACGTAGAGAGGGAGTATTTCGAGTTACTTTAAACTCAGTGATTTGCCTCCCCAGAGTGGGAGGCCACTCAGAAGCTGTCCTGCAGCAACCACCGGGCAGCTCCTGTGGATCCACAGGGCCACATGGTGAACTGTGTCCCCACCCCCTCAGGATTCATATATGAAGTCCTGCCAACAGTGCCTCAGAATGTGATCGTACTTGGAAATAGGATCTCTGCCATTGTCATTATTTATATTGAATTCATTAGAGTAGACACTAATCCCTAATAACCGGTGTCTTCATAAAAAGGACAAATGTGCACACAAAGCAGCACAACATGCGCAGATGAAGGTGGGAGGAGAACGTAGTGTGGGGTGGACTCCCCCTCACAGCCTGGGGGAGGAGCCAGCCCTAGGAACACTCTGATCTGGGACCTGGAGCCCCCAGCGAGCGACAACACGTTGGCTGTTTCAGCCACCTGATTTGAGTGTTTTGGTAACCCTGGCAAAACCCCGGGTGGCTTCTCACTTCACTGTCCGTGTAGTCAAGGACTTGGTACTCTGCAGTGTTTCCAGGCAGACCTCGTGGCCACCAGAGCCACTGCCCAGAAATCACACACCTGCATTTTGTGGTGAGTGTCTCTGCGGCAGCCTGTTCCTGCCGCTTTCTGAACTCTGCCGTGTCCTGGGCTCTTTGGCTTTGTTACCTCCTCCACTGTGGCTTCTGTCTAGGCTCAGTTGCGTCTAGTAACCACGATCCGCTTTCGAAGGCGATGGATGATATCGGCTCCCAAGTGTGATGTCTGAGTTCCGTCTTTTAGGCGTGGTTTTTGTTGCTGTTGTATGATTTATAGAAGAAAAAGGAGATGCTGAAGCTGTGCCAGCACATTTTGTTCCTGAAGTCCTTATGGTTAAGACTGAATTCCATGATCTTAGTGGTGATTTCAACCAAGTGCCTGACAGTAAATACATCCCCCATCCCAAATGATAATTACACAGTACTTTTTCTCTTCAAGGTAATTGGCCAACCCTCAGCAATTAAATTCTCCCAATGCTTTGGAACACTGAAAGTAGAAACTATACATTTATACTGGGTGTGGTGGGGCCTGCTTGTAAGCCCGGCACTTGGGAGGCTGAGGCAGGAGGATCATTGTAAGTTCAAGGCCAGTCTGTGCTGTACAGCAAGACCCTGTCTCTAAAAAAAAAAAAAAAAATACAAAACTACACACTGACTTGGCCTAGACAGAATAATCACTAATATCAGAAGATAAGAAATGTCTTGAGGGGCCGTCAGGATGAACGAAAGTGGTGCTAGAAATATTCCAAGTCATGGCGGCCTATGGCCCTCACCACAGTCAAGCATGAAGCCTTGATTAGGAAGCAGATCTCACATCCATGATACAGGTGAGGAGACTGGGGGTCACAAGAAGTTTCTTGTGGAGGCACACACTGAGTAGTCAACAATGTGGACTGGAGCTAATGTAGAACGGTTTAAATTTTACAACGTGAGCTGAAGGCCAGCCTGAACTACGTGAGGAGATCCTGTCTCAAAAAAACAAAAACAAAAACCAAACCAAAACACACACAAACACACACACACAAAGAATTTGTTTAGATTTAGTGCTGTGGCCTGCCTATCAGTGTTCCTGTCCCCAAATCATGTTGAAATCTTAACCTCAAGGTGATAGTGCAGCTTCTAAGTGTGAGCCCAAAGCTGGGCATGGTAGCATACACCTGTAGTCCCAAGAAGGCTGAGGCAGGAGGATTGCTGAGAGTTCAAGGCCAGCTACGTAGGGTTACACTGTCTTAAAAATAATAAATAAATAAATGGAAGTGTGGATCCCTCATAAGTCACATTGATGACCTCACAAAAGAGGGCTCTTACTCCTTTCACTATATGAGGACACACCGTGAAGGTGCCACCTATGAATTAGAAAACAGACTTTCACAAGACAACAAAAATCTAATGGTATTTCTTACATTTTGTTTACATTTTGTTTTTTGAGACAAGGTCTCACTATATATAGCTCAGGCTGGGTTTGAAGTCACTTTGTAGCCCAAGCTGGTCTCAACCTCATGGTGATCGTCCTGTCTCAGCCTCCCTAGTGCTGGGATGATAGGCATGTGCCCAGTTCCGAGGCTGGCATGGCATATAGTACTGAGGATAAAACTCAGAACCTTATGCTTGCCAGGAAGATGCTTATGCTGCCAAGCTATCTCCTCAATCCTGTTAAGAAATTTCAGCTTTTGGTACCCTCATGTTATCATCTAAATATATGTGCTCATTGCCCCAAGGATGGTTCTCAGACTTTTGAAGTGTAGAACTCCACTATAGTCTTAGAAATTGCAGAGGGGAGGACACCCAAGAGCTTTTGTTATTCTAGGGTAGCTATTTTTATATATGGGAATTTCTCATTTAATGGTCAAGCAACTTTTCTGTGTTGTCCATTGAAGAGGTCACTAGTGAGGAACCGTATGTCATATGTACATTGCAATATCCAGAAGAAATGGGCAAAGGAAACACTAGTTTAATAACTTTACTCTTATTTGAATAGCTCTTCCGTGCAGCTCTATAATGTATAACAGAACAGAAAACTACAGCACAGCATGGTCAGCAAAGTTATAACACTGTGTACAGCAGAAGTCATAGGCTGCGCTGGTGCTTGTGTTTGGAACAGTCTCTAAACAGGTATATTGTTAAGCCAGAAATTCTGCACTTGGCTACAAATTAAAATGCATAAAAAGTTAAAACACTGATAAGTTGCTTGATATAACAATGATAAATCCACTGTATCTAAACATGAAAATACTCCCATGAAAAATAGCTATTTTCCAAAGTGATGAGGAAGTTGGAGTTGTCGTGAACTTGTGATATCCTGTGGCAACGGAGCTGTGCCATCATCCCCAAAGCCCCTCCTGACAGCTGGTTGCCTCCTGGGGGAGCCTCACCCAGGCTGGCACGAGTGGTCCAGCCGCTGGAGGTGCCCCCAACCCCACCTGCAGTGGGTGCCAATGCTGTGCAGCCCCCTGCTGGGTCCAGCGATGACCAGCGTAACTGTCATGGCTGCATTGGTGCCTCTGGGCACACGAGGTCACTGTCACCAGGGCCTTGGTGGGAACTTATGCTGAGTCCTTAATACCTGACTTCACTTTCCGGGAGCCATGGCAAAGCCACTGAACTATCTTTCCAGTAGACAGGCTTACTTTTTCATTTCTGGTACTGGGGATTGAACTCAGGACCTTGTGTTTGCCAGGCAGGTGCTTATCCACTGAACCATCTCCTTGTCCCGTTTTTATTTTCAAGAAAATGAATGTCCATGTTCTAAAATGTTATTTGTTGAGTCATTCTTTCAAGTCAAAATGAAAATAGACCAAAACAACAACAACAACAACAACAACAAAAGAACAGCCAGTTGGTTAATATGTCAAAAAAAAAAAAAAAAACAAAAAACCCAGAAAGTACTTTTCTTACATAAATCCTGTATTTCCACATACAGAAAAGGTATTTATGGGCCAGAGAGCTGGCCACCGAAACTGGGCATGGTGGCACAGGCCTATAATCCCAGCGCTGGGGAGGGTGAGACAGGAGGATCACTATGAGTCCAAGCTGCATGAGACTCTGTATTAAATAAAAGATTAAAAAAATGTTTTTGTGTAACATTATAGTGTTCCATTATCTGGTTCTGTTATTGGTGTTCCGTTATCTTGATTTGCAGTACAGTAACAGCAGCTTGACTTGGACTCGTTTGATTACAGCACATGTCCATGTGAAAAAGGTGAATAGCAAACAATTATGAAAATAATTCTGAATTGACAGAAGACCCTCCAAAAGAGGGATCCATAGGGGTCATGGGCCACACTTTGAAAGCCATTGGTTTATGAGTAGGTAACTTAACCTGGAGAAACACCAAGTCTACATCTATGAAATGACCATTATAGACCAACTCCTGAGATGATCCTTAGAAAAACAAAGTGAAATAGGAGCAAAAATAGAGGACAGATGGATGGATGGGGCAGACAGATAGATGGATGGACGGATGGTTAGATGCAGGTCAATCTTAGGAACAAGTATCTCCTAATCAGAACCACTTCTCTCCTTCACTATATACTCTTGTTTCTTGTGAGAAGTTTGCCCTTAGCATCTACTCTTCCAACTTTCACCACAGTTTACATCCATCACCCCTGGAGCTGAAGCTCACTCTGACCGATGGCTGAGGGTTACAAAATTCAACCTTTTTCTTACTTGATACTCCTAGGACTCTAACAGTTGGTCTCCTCCTCCTTTTTATTCTAAGTTAATAACACTCTTTTTAATTTTATTTTTGTCTTTTTTGAGACAGGATTTCACTACATAGTTCAGGCTGGCCTCGAACTCACAGCAAAGTGATCCTTCTGCCCCAGCCTCCCAAGTGCTGGGATTACAGGCGTGAGCCACCATGCTTGGCTAATAACTAATCAAGTTAATATGTACATATTGTTTTCAAAGGTAAAATGCTAAAAGTGATCGCTTTCCTACCCTTTAAATTCCCCACACTCCTGTCTATTCTCCCAGCCTGTTCTATTCTCTACTTCCTTGTTTTGATACCATAGTTACCTATTCCTCCCACCTGAATCTGTGTCTCTTTGTAATGTGACTGTTTCCCAATATCAAGAGGTAAGAATCCAGTTTTCCATCCCTTTGATCTGGGTTGAGCCATATGACGTGCTTGTCCAATGGAACAAATGTAAAGCAAGTGCTTGAACAAATGTAAAGGTAGGGCCTTGGGCTTGTGCTTTCATGATTTTGTTTTGTTTTGTTTTTACAAATCCAATAACTACAGCAGAACCTGTACCATCTTGCTAGATGATAAGGAACACATGATCAGTCACTGTGGTCATTCAGGTGATGTGGAATCAGCTATTACATGTGAGAACATTACAGGCCATGTAGCCTCAGTTCAGTTCACCGGTTGACCCCAGAGGTCAGCTGAACTGACCTGAACCTGAAGAAATACCCAGTTTATTCAGAGGTATGAGATTACAGAAACAAAATGTTTGAAGCTACTACATTTCTTGTGGTGGTTTATTATCCAGCAAGAGCTCAGTGACACAATGCTTTTTTTTTTTTTTTTTCTCTTTTAGAATACAGAATATACATAGTTTCTACTCTTAAACAGTAGGAAGATATAGGTGCTATGCTTTCGTTAGTCAGCTTTGGAAGGGTTCTCATTTTTCCCCAGTCATCTGAGTACAGATAGTATACTTGGGGTTGGGAGGTGTACTAGATTGCCAACTGGTGTGCAACTTGTTACACCCAGCTAAACATAACTAGTGTGGTGCTGGGTGCGGGAGGCCCACCTGTGGATTGTTGCCAACAGCTTAAGAGACAGAACTACAGAAGCTGTTTGGGAGCTGTTGAGGAGCTAGCTATCGGGAGCTTCTGGCTCTCTTGGCCTGTTCTGCTGGGGGACCTTGTCATGCTGGCTTTCCTGATGAACTTGGCTGTTCTCATCAGAGGAGCTTGGGACTCCATTGTCACTTAGACTGGCAAAAGTTCACTTTGGAGGAGCTATGGATCGCATCTTGAACATCGCTTCCTGGCTCCAGAGGGGAAGAAGGTGCACAGCTCAGTCTTCTGGACAACCTTGTCATGTTGGCTTTCCTGATGGGAATTCAGCTTTTCTCATCATTGGAAGAGCTCGGGAAAGTCCAAAGGTCAGTGGTGGAAATCTCTAAAACAGGTCAGTATAAGGCATTGTTATGGGCTGTATGTAGGCCTCCAGCTCTACTTGCGGAAGGCATTGATATGAACTCTAGGTTTTCAGCTAGACTATAGAGGCTATTAGGATCCAGGCCCTCAACTGGATTTTTTAGTCTTTAGTGTGTAAACAGATTTCCTACACTCATTGTATATGATTCTTTGGGTGAGTCATTCTAAAATAATCCTATAAAATATATGTCCTGTATTAAATTGTTTCCCTTGCACAAATCCCAAACCACAACAGGAGGTCACTCCCCTCCCCCTCTTGAATTTGGGCATCACCCCAGGGCCAATGATCCCATTGGCCTGAGAGAGGTAGAAAACCCCCCAAAACCAAAACAACAAAAACAACAACAACCAAAGACCCTGGAAATCTCTATAGCTCTAGGCCAGAGCACATTGATGTAGATCTGGTGCCTGACCTGCTGTACCTTTTTCCCCACTGGCACACTGTTAAAGGTTCCTACATATGGACTGCATTCATCCATACAATTTAATCACACTGACTGTAGGACAGGCCTGCAAGCTAGAAGCCCTTGAGATGACTCAGTACCCTGTAAATCAACTTGTCAGTGGGAGGCATCTGGGCTGGTGTACAAGTCTTTCAAAATCCAAAAGTCTGGTTTCACTGTGTGCTGTACTTTTTATTCTCTGTTGCCTTACATCATTTTTCTGTTGGGACCTGCCCTACCATATCTTCCCGTTATTTTACCTTTGCAATTCTTTGCTCATGGTACACAAGAGCCTGGACTCCACGAGCTCCACTACACAGTATCAATCCTCTCCCCTATATATCGTCCTAAAAATATATATTCATGTTTTGTGAAACATTCAATATTCGGTGTTTACTTGATTTTGCCTATGCAGTTATTTTCCACAGCTGCACATTGCCAATTACACTTTTCAAGGTGGTCATAAATCTCAGAGCAAATAAATGAACACTTCAAATTAACAAGGCATTCAAGATATTAGAATCGGCTTCAAGAAAAGATATCTACTATCTAGTCTGTCTATCCATCTATCTACCTATCTATGGTCTTCTGGAGACAGTGTCTTGCCTGCAGTTCAGGCTGGCCTTGAGTTCACTTTGCAGCCTAGGCTCACAACCATCCTCCTGCCTTATCCTCCCTCCCTAGTGCTGGGATTACAGATGTGTGCCACCACACTCGGCCTTCACAGCACCCGCCTATATTGTTAAATCCGGGTGAGAAATGAACATACAAATTGGTGCAAATGGCTCTTTATCAGGCAGGGGTAAGATTCGATATAAGTCGGAAAAACAAGACTTACAGAGAGCCATTATGGAGTACCCAAGACAAAGGGTGGGGAGCCCCATGGAATCACAATTTGGGTGTGCCACATGATGGCTGGCTTTTCACCAGAGACATCCAGTAATCTTTTCATCCACTTCAACGTGTTTCACAATTTTCCCTTGGAAACTCAGTGTACGCAAAAACTTGCAGCTAACCAGTTCAGTAATTTAATCTAGTTTTCCCTTTCCTTAATCCTTCTGCCTCTGGCAGGGTTGTTCTTTGCTCCAACAAAGTAGACTTCAGCGGGAGGGCAAAAATCTAACCTTTTACCCTCCCCTGAGCCCTGGATTTCCGTCAGGGGAGGAAGGACCGCTCCAGGGAGGTTTGGTCATTCCCTTCCCAAAGGCCCCGCCCCTGCCGGCTGACAATCGAATTGGGGCGCGAGGGTCATGTGACCAGCCCGGCCCTGTGACAAAGCGTGGCAAAGACAACAATCGAGATACACCTTCGTGCAACTTTATGTCATCCACTCCATCTCGTTTTTCCCTTCTTCCATTAAATGTCTCTCTCTTACTGGCTTCCCCTGGCACGGTACACTATCTGGTGGCCCTGGACCCAAACTATCCCTAAGAGCCCGCCCTTGCCCTCCAGAACACCACGGAGATGACTTGCACTTATGATTGGCAGAGAGGTCTTGTCAATCTCCAGGTTTTTCCAACCAGAGGCCGAGCCTATCCAGATTCCCGTTTCCCATTGGTTTATTTGCGGTGTAAAGTGGATGAATAGGCGGAGTCACGTGAGAGGCCCCGTGGCGTTCAGTACGCCGGCGCAAAGGAGGTGGCAGAGGCCCCGGCAGGAGGCGGGCTTGGAGACGCGTCGTCTGGATTTGGAGGCTGTGACCAAGCCGTCTGGGTCTAACTGCCGGGCCGAAATCTCTTGTCAAGGGTCTGACCAAGATCGAGCCTGCAAGATTCCCAATGGTGTCCATGACCTTCAAGCGGAGCCGCAGTGAGCGGTTCTACAGCACCCGGTGCTGCGGCTGTTGCCATGTCCGCACCGGGACGATCATCCTGGGGACCTGGTACATGGTGAGCCGCGCGGGCCTCGCAGCGCCTCAGGGAGTGTGCGTGCGCGAGCGTGGGTGCCGGGCCCGGGGGGGCGGATCGTTTTCTGGGTGCTTCACCTCTGTGCAGAGCCGGGTCTCAAAGACCCGGGAGGACGGGAGCGCGCAGTGGGGGCTCCGCTGGGCCGGGAGCGGGGGAGGGGCGAGCTGCTGGCTTGCGGGGGCAGTTTCGGAAATGGCGCGGTTTGGGGTTTTGGGGCAGTGCTTGCTAAATCTGAGGGACTCTTTCTCCATCCGGAGCTCCCTAGAGACTTTTCCCTAAGGAAACGATTAGTAGCGGATGTTGGTGCGTGTAGCCCTAGTTTCGACATTGTTGTGCCTGAAAGGGAAAGAGAAAATCCAGTGCGACCTAGTTTTCCTGTTTGCGTTTGAGATTCCCGAGCTTGTTTTGTTGAAGTGTGTGTGTGTGTGTGTGTGTGTGTGTGTGTGTGGTGGGTGGCGAAGCCCCTGGCGGCGCTGCGTGTGCCAGGACTACCGGGTGGGTCCCTTCCCGCCGCACCCCTTCCCGCCTGGACCCCTCTCCCACAGATCGCCTCTCGGCCCACTGCCACGCAGGGTCCCCGGATCTGTGATCCTGCCCCACGTGAAGGGTGTTGTTGGTTGACCCGTAGCACCCTTTACCATTATTTCCAGCAGCTGTTCACGTTGACGTCGATTTGCCAGTGGTTTCTAAAATTGTGACGCTGTTTTAGGTTCTTTCGGGTGACTATGACCTCACCGGACGCTGCGTATTGTCCACTAGGCCGCTTCGAGAATGACCTGGGGAGGGAGTGGTGTTACCCGAATCTTGCAGTCCCCCCCCCACCTCCAGACAGAGCCTTGAGATCGTTTAGTAACCATTTGGACAAACACCAGGCGGAAACCATCTCTGGCCAGCACGTACTGTTTCCTGGCCCGCCCCAAAGGGACCAGCCCATATCCACATTGTTCTTGGCGGCTCTGCTTTTTTTTTTTTTTTTTTTTAGTGTTCTTTAATACACATTTAAGAAGAGCAGCGACAAAACGTGAATGTCTAAGTGCATTTGCTTGTGCTGAATTACAGTCTTTTTACGGTCGTTATACATTTATATTCAGAAAGTTATCGTTAGTACTGTATGTTTTTTCTTTAGAAGCTTTTTTTTTTTGGTACCGGGGATGAACTCGGGGCATTGTGCTTGCTAGGCGGGCGCTTCTGCCACTGAGTTATATTCCTTCCTTTCCAAACTCTTGTTCTGTGTTTTAATTGTTCTGTAGTATTGAACGTCAAAAGTTCCGTGACAGCCGCGATGTATTTCTAACTTCCTTTTATTCTCCATTTTGCCTAAGGTCTGGGTCTTTAACTTCTTTTGTTTGTCCTTAGCCCTGCCTTCCATTCCTCCTTTAAATGAATAATTCAAATCTTTCGGATCCTCAAGCCTCTTCGCCCTGCCCCCTCCGCCCTCTGAAGGCTCTTGCGTCCCTCCTCGCTTGGCCCAGAAAGTAGTCCTTCGTCAGGGACTTGAGCCTTTGCAAACTTCGTTTTCCTTTCTTCTCAGATTTTTCCCTTCACTCACAAAACAAAAGGCTTGTAACTCTTCAAGAAGAAAATAGCCCCCTTCCCTGTTTGGGCAGACCAGATGTGACTGGCTGGGTTTCTTTCCACTCTCCCGGGCGGCTTTTGATGCTATAGGCTTAGTTTATAAAAGTAGGAACAATGGCAGGGCCGACTGGGAGTTGTAAGCAGGAAAATAACGCGAAAAGGAACACGTTAATATTTGTTCCTAACATAGTGGGGAGTAAGGAATTTATATTTGCACCCCAGTTGAAGCTCTTGATGTGAAAAACGTTCACATTTTTCTTTTTCCATGCTTTATTTTTATAATTTTTAAAAAATGCTGAGGTTATTCTTTGCGTGGACTTTTCAGGTTAGGAGAACACTGTAGGCTGCTTAAATCAATTGAACTATCTTAAATTTAGAGAATTATTGAGTACAGTATTGTTGGTGATTTTCAAAGCGTAATTTCAATACCATTTTAAACACAATTTTTGTTTGCGGAGAGACGTGGTGTGACCCGTGGAGACCAAAATCTAGTTAAGTACCTCAGAACAAAGCAGAAGGCAGCGCGTTTCGTTGGCCGAAGCCCTGGGGTGCAGAAGCAGAGGGGATGAGTGAGGTGAACTGTGGGCGCCTCTGCGGGTGCCTCGTGCCACCCCTGATTCCAGTGAGGGAAGGGTGGGGTGCTTACAGTTTTCTGAGGGTGCCCGGGCCGAGATTTCTGTGGCTGCCGTTCCTTCTGCGCGCTTTGGAACTAGGAAGTGCGCCCCCTCCTGCTGGCTGCATAGCTAGCACGGGGTCTGCTGCCTTCTGGCAGGGGCTCCCCGAGATCTAAGATTGAGATGATTGCAACGTGGTGCACTAAGCTGTTGCGTGCAGATGGGGAGAGCCAGAACGAATTAGAGTACCGGAGGTACCTCCCCCACCCCCTTTTTTCCCCCTTCTTTTTGAGACAGGGTCTCCATGCAGTTCTACTGGCCTGGAACGGAAAGCAATCCTTTTTCCTCAGCCTCCCAGAGCTGGGGAGGTACCAGTCCTGAAGTTCAGTTTTTGTATTTTGTTTATTTATTTATTTATTTATTTACTTATTTATTATTTTTTGGCGGAACCAGGGATTGAACACAGCCCTTGTGCTTGCCAGGGAAGCGCTTATTCCACTGAGCCCCAGCTTTGGCATTTTAGATTTGAAAGACGGATGCCTAGTTTGAAAAATTTCAGCATTTAATTAAAATAATTAAAACACTTGGCATTCCTAAAATTGCTCTCTCAAGGAAGAATTTGAGCTGGGGTGTGGTGGTGCAAGCCGTAATCCCACGATTTGGGAGGCTGAGGCAGGAACATCACCCCGAGTTCAGGGTGAACCGGAACTACATGAACACGATCTCAAAAAAAAAAAAAAAAATTAAGCCAGATTTTTAAAAATAAGTTTTTTAATGAGGTATCAACTCAGGTGTTTATTGAATAAGTTAATAAAATCCATTATTTTTAGAGCAGGGGAAAGGCAGTATGCTTTATATGGTGTATTACAGAAACATTAGATTATGAAAAGACAGGGTGCACATTTGTGTCCGTTTTGTATGAGTTTCACAACCATAAACAGTCTACGTTTTGGTAACTAGGAGAGAAGTGTAGACAGACCTCCGTAGTTCTTTCGGTCTCTCACACCCAACTCCTACATAAATAGAGCCTATAGTTCATAGTGCCTTTGCATATGCTGTGCTTGTGAAATTTTCTTTTCTAATTCTCTTTTTAAAAACATCTACTAAGGAACGTTTCAGACATAGAGGTAAAGAAGGATTTTTTTTTTTTTTTTTCCTTTTTGGCTAGTTCTGGATGCCTTAAGGGCAGGTGTGATGCAGCTTGTGGGGCTGGGGATTGAACTCCGGCCCTCTGTGCCTGACTGCACTTGCCCCAGCAAACAGCTATCAGGCAAGCCCCTCAAAAATTGGAGAAGGATTTTTTTTTGGGGGGGGCACAGTAAAGAGATGATATAAAAATCTCCTGTTTACTGGTCACCCAACTTTAATTAAAATTGTACTGTCCACAGAAATAGCTCATCAGTCTAAGCACCTGCCTATGCAAGCACAAGGATGGAGGTTCAATCCCTGGTACCACATGCTGTACAGGACACCGAAACCGGGTGTAGTGGTGCACACCTGTAATCTCAGCACAGGGAAGGCTGAAAAGAGGAGGATCACTATGAGTCAGAGCTCTGTAGTGAGACCCTGTACCAAATACATAAAAATAAATAAAAATTTAAAAAATCAATTAAAAAAACAAATTGTATCAATTCTAGGTAATTGCTTGTTTCTTACCTCCTGACAGGAAGCCTAGTGTCCTCATTGTCCTTGGAGAAGTCTTTGCATACCTCCTATATAGACTTCTTACGCCTTTAGTATGGTTATCTGTCATTGTTCTTAGCACATGATATGCTCAGGAACTAGGAATGTGCCTCAACAGTAGAGCATTTACCTGGCGTGCATGAGGCTCTGGGTTAGGCCCAGCCTCTCCAGGAAAGAAAATGTGTACAGCAGATGACATGCTGAAACATCTGAAGTGTTCAGTTAGACATTGAGGGAATGAAGTGTTTTGTTCCAAAACAATAAAAATAACTCAGTGTAACTGCACATAATTGTAAACAAAATCCATAATATATTTTTTTATACTACACGTAGGGAAAGGAGTTGTTATGTGCATATAACATATTTTAATTCTTTTCTGTCCCCTAACCCTGATGCCCCTCCCTGTTTGTTACATCGCTCGGTATTCTACCCATATGCAAAATCTTTGTGTCCTTTGTTTTTCTTTCAGGTCCATTTTTTTCCTCTTGCTTTCCCTCCTCTCCATCTCTTATTTTCCTTCCCCTTTAAAAAAGCTCTATTTCCTTTTTTTTTTTTTTTTTTTT
>NDGN011414784.1:0-10748 GCA_002564285.1 Tympanoctomys barrerae
GACTTGAGCCTTCCACAGCTCTGCATATTAACATGGCTTCACTTTTCCTACCTTGTTTCTACACTTTTCTGCTGTATATTTAAGACCAAAATAAAGCAAGACCTATATAACAAAAAATGTAACTTTTGTATCTGACAAGGTCAGTCAAGTCCCCTCAGGACTTGTCGCAAAACCCTATACTGCACTTTGTAGATCCTTTGTCAGAGACAGCTATGTGGATGAGTGACAGCCATTGCTTGACCACTGAGCTAAAGTCCCATTCCTAAGACTTTCAGCTTTGGGGACATATCATCTGAGAGTTTCTATAAATACAGTGGTACCTCAATACTCATTGTTAATTAGTTCTGAGAAGCACAACAAGCACTAAAAACTACAAGTACTAAATAAACAGTTTGGGCTTGAAAGGATAGTAAGTTATGAGGCAATTAAGAGCTTCCAGTTCTAGGTTGTTCATCAATTACAAAACAAATGAAGAGTACCAGGACAGATGTTCATGTCAAAGTGGGTCTGGTACCAAATTCAAGGAGTTTCAAAACATTCGGACACCAAGGTACGACTGTACTTACTCTCATACAGTAATTCTAAGACTTGAGTTAAACTGTTATGCTATCAGAATGTTGATATGATTTATTTACTAAAAAACATTAGATTTTTAAATTTTGATTTTGCATGGCAAATGTTTGTTTATATTTAAATATATTCACATACTAAAAGGTTGTCTAGCCATATCATTCTAAGTAGCATAGTTTGTTCCAGGATTTAAAAGACATGATAATATTAGAAGCTTAAAAGGCTTACAGATTGACCACTTAATTCTAAAAATATTGCCTTTATATAAGTTAATATATGAAAGGAAGCCATTAAGTATCAAATTTTATCATTAGAAAATAAGATTTTCTAAATATATTTTACTTCTAAAAATCATTCATTCATTTATTTATTTGGTATAGGGTCTCACTACACAGCTCAGACTCTTGGCGCTCCCCCGATCAGCCTCCCCAGCACTGGGCGTAGGGGTGGGCATGGCATGCAGTACCGGAGATCAAACCCATTGCCTTGAGCTTATCAGACAGGTGCTTAGACTGCCAAGCTAACTCCCTAGCCCCCTAAAAATATCTTTGAATTATTCCCTTCAATGGGATATACACACAGAATGTTGCTAGATACTAAAGCGCAAGTAGTGAGTCTGTAGCTCCCTTTCTGTAAAATAGCCTATCCTGGCAGCTGATGAGCAGTTTCCCTTTTAATTAGAGTTGTTTCCTGATTAATTAGTCCCAAAACACTTAATGAAAGACTACACAATGCCACTGAGACTGAGAAATAATTTCCCTCATGGTACTAATTAAACATCATCTTTCCCCCAGCATTAAGTCAGTGTATTTATTGTTCAAATGGAAAAGGCCTTTCCACAGGAGAAATGAGTTAGAAAACTTACAGCTGAGTATACAGACATGTATCATCAGTCCCAATAGGAAAACAGAGTATGTCTATTACCTAGAGAAATTCCTTTAATTAATTTAAAGTTCTGTTTTAGCTTACTCAGAAAAATCTAAAATAGCATGTAATAAAGAATAATTATCCTTTTGAGCACAGGGTCAGATCTATAAAAACAAATGAGACTGAAATTTTTGTGAATATACCCAAATCATCCTTGCCAGCATTTGAAACATGTCAAAGTAAAGATGACCTTAGGTCCCTGAAAATAAAGTAAGAAAACAACAGTGACTTCAATTAATTAATTATTATAAAGAAATAGAATATTACTTAGAATGCCTAAATACTAACTGACAGATGGGTAGAAGAATTCAAATAAGCTTTCAATCCAGAACTGCTGTTCTACTTTTACATGAAGGAACTGAAGATTTAGAAAGGCAAAGGAAAATTGCTCCTTTTCACATCATTTTTGCATTATTGAGATAAAAGCTTCTTGATGCTGTCTTCAAAAAATTAGTCATCTATTAGAAGATTAAGCAGTTTTCATAAACATGTCAGAGATCAGCTTCTCCCAGGGTAGAAGTGACTGAATCCTTCTGACATTAGTAACAATTTAAGATCTCTCTTGAAAAAAAAGAACACATACCAGTAGCAGTTTATCCTAGGAGTACAAAAGTTCTGATTGACTTTTTATCTAGTCTCTTCAATATCATTAGAAATAAAAATGTTTGCATGTACCAATGCCCCCTGTTGAATGTAAACATTATATACTGCAAACATGCATTAATAAAAATTAAATTTTAGAAATGTTTAATCCATTGGGATGGAAGCTTGGAACTAGATTATTTTGGTGCCTGTAGGTATCTTCTACTAGTTCCTTTTTTTTTTTTTAACCTTGACACTAAATAATAATAAAAATATCTAAACGTAATTTTTAAAGGAAAGATAAAATCAAAGCCAAAGCAAAAGCCCTGCAGTAAACTTAAACTTAGCACACCATATTATCCAATAAAAGACAAATATGTTCTAGAGCCAAAGAAGATAGTGTGAAAGTGAGATGCAAGACTATAATCCCAGGCTCTTGAAAATCTGTCAGATCCAAGATTTCCTTTTATCTTTCATTCATATGTTAAATTAACTATATATATATATATATATATGTATATATATGTATATACACACACACACACACACACACACACACACACGATTGTACTTGTAGTGATTCTCCTGTTTTCAGCCTCCCAAGCACTGAGACTGCAGGTGCACACCACCATGCCCAGTCTCAATCTCTGTCTCAGTGAGCCCCAGGAGCAGGGCCAGCAGGCACACTGGGCATTGAACCTCTGCCCGAATCTCCCTAAGCAGGTGCTTTAATCCACTGAGCTATCTGGCTGGCCCCAAATATTTTCTTTAATCTACTTTAAAACTATTAATGTTGAAAAGATAAAAAATTTTAATTTTCTATTAGCAATTAAATGCATCACTTAAGTACATAAAAATAATCAAGAATATATTTCCAAAGTTTTACACAAATATCACTGCTAGAAAACTGATAGGAAGGTATGAGCTCTCAAATTCACCTGGAATAAGCTTTTATACATGTAGATATCACTATAGGTATATATGAGAAAATGAAAGACCCAGGAGATGATGACCCAGTAAACTGGATAACTACTATGCTATGGAAAAATAACAATAAACACAAGTATAATTATGTAGTAAGAAACTACTATCCTTATTAAGCAAAAAAGGACAGAAAAGAGGTATACTTTCTTAAAGAACCTCTTTTACTAATTGTGGATCTTTTAACAAAAACATTCCAATATATGCATGTTCATGTTCAAGTCATTAACAATAATACAGGCACACACTTTATTCTCCTTACCTATCTTTGATTTTTAGGGGGATGGTAGTAAATTTTAAAGAATTATAAATTTTCTGAAGAAATTGTCACAAATTTTATGACATCAGTATGTACCTGTAAAAAAAGACTCGTGGTTTTTATAAATGCCAGTGGTACAGACCCAGCTGGAATAACCTCATTCCACCAAGAAGCTCATTTCCCACAACTAGACAGGGTGATGACACAGAGCAGAGCAGTCATGTAATTAAGCAATGCTCTGACTTTCAATGAATTCTATTACTGAGTATTATTTGACTAACACATTGCACAGAATTTTTTTAAGAGTAGAAGTTATGTAAAAAAAGAAGCAAATACTTACCTGGTTAAATGATGTATAGGCTTTTATTCAGTCAGGAAACAAAATCAAATAAAAGACTGTATAACTGATAGCACTTGACTTTATAATTAAATATTCAGTGCATGTTATTCAATCATAAGAAAAAGTCCAATTTAAACATTTCCTCTTGAGAATTTATAGCAGTATAATTTTAGCACATTCCTCTAGAGTAGAGTAAAAATTTTTCTTTAGTGAGATATTTTATTAAAAGCCATCTGCTACACTAATACACTGGAGAACAGAAAGAAGACAGGTTTTACTCTGAGCAGTACCAATAACCTGACAGAAATAAACATAGTGAAGCTTTATCTGTCCATACAATAATCAAGAAAGCAGAGAACTTGTAGAATCTGAATAGAGGCCACTCTCATGGCTATTTTTTACTTATTATTCCAGGAAGGATTTTTGTTAGCAAACACCAAATACTTACAATTCCTCATTTTGCTCTCTGATACAGGTTTAAGCAAATGCTCTCTGCAGTTTATACTAGTGAGTTGCTCCTTTGCAAATTTACAGTGTTTCATTTTAGCCAATCAGTAACATTATTTCAGTTAACAGTTTTAAAAAGTAATACCCACCCCATCCTAGCACAGTACTCAGTACACTATGGGTATTCAAACTTTTTTGACAGATACTCTAGTATTACTGGTCAAAATTCTACTGCACAAATCCTAGATGACCAATGAAATATTATCTTCTGCTATCATTTTGATATGATGCATTTTTTCTCAGGTGTTTCATTATGTTTGCTTCTTTTAAAAGATAGACTTGAATAAAATTCTTTTTATTTAAAAAGGGGACAAGCATTAATCCATGAACAATGGATGTAGCTGGTCAACTGAGTGGCAGTGTGGGAAAAAAAAGAATTGACTGATTTTACTCTCTAATCTCTCTATATAAGCCAGGCTAGCCACTAATGACAAGAATGCTTACAGAAGACACTCGTTTTACAGGGCCTCTTCTCCTGTTCTACTCCGACATGTACCTTAAGTTCCTATTTCAGACACTGTCTCATCTGTGACCTTTCCCAGGCTCACCCTGAACAGAGCTGTCACTAGTCCCTATGTATTCTACACTTTTTAGATATTATAACCTATATCCTAATGTACTTGTTCTATTTATATAAAGACATGGCTTTCCTTTAGCTATAGTCCTCAAAGGGGTGAATCTTTTCCATCAGTGCGTTCCCAGAAATCACAGAGTCTGGCCCATTAGGGTTACTGAATGAAGTTCAGCATGGTGGCCTATAACCTCAGGAGGTAGGAAAAGTGTCAAGAGTTTGAGCCCAGCCTGAACTACATAGTGAGATCCTATCTCAAAAACTTAAAAAACAAATAACTTAATGTTAAAGATTGGTATCCTGAATATTTTTAAAAAAGAAAACCTCAGCAATAAAAAAGACAACCCCAATTTTTTTTAAAAAATAGGCACAAGATTGGGGAGTTCATCAAAATATCAAACATAGTAACCATATGAACCCAGCAGTTTCATTAAAACCACTGCAGAATTTTAAGCATTATTACCAATATCATTGCTATTACTATTATTATTACTCGGGATGTAGTATACTTTTAAAAATAGAAGCTAATCTTGAGTACTTATTGTGTATTGAGAACTTCATTTTTATTTACTTGGCACAATTCAATAGATACCATTATTTTTCCTGCTTTACAAATATAAAATGGAGACTTAGAAGATCACAATACTTGACAGAAATGAGACTCAAATACAGTCCTATCAAACAATAAAACTTAAATCCTTTAAATAGAAAAGAATGCATACATGGTAAAGAAAAGATTCATTTCGAGAAATAAAAATTCAAATGTCAGGGAGAAAATGACTCATGATTATGTTGTTTCTCAGAACTTATCAATTAAAAGCCTATTTTGATTCTAAGTATAGAATATATACATTATAAAATATATCACTTCTACAAAAGAGCAAAACAGTACAATTTCATGTTTGCTGTCTTATATAAGTATTAATCAGCACTCCTGACTTGATAAATTATATCAAAAATGCCTTTAATTACTAAAACTGCACATGCAATTCTGTTACGCTACATAAACTTCAATCTGCCCTAAAATATACACAGCCTCCCCCATATCAACTGGCTTAGAATATGTGAAAATGTGGTTATTACTCAGTGTTCCACATGCTAGCAATTAAGATTTAATCTTCACTTCAGAAGCTCTGTTTGTTTTTATCCATAGGGAAATCAGGGTCACTATCCTATCATTCTTTAAGATCACCTAAAAAAATGATTAATGATCCAGAAAATATAAAGAGCTTTTGCCTCAGAATCATTAAAACAAAAAGTAGGAAAGATCTATCCTTTATTTCATTTTTATAATTTTCTATTTCATGGGCTCAAATATTGACTCTGTTATTTAATAACTGCTTCTCAATATCTCTACACCTCTTATTTCCTTAATGATAGAAATGAGATTCAACTGAATCCATCAAGATTATATTGAGAAGGTACATTGTTATGACTTGTGACTAGATGGCTCCTCAAAGCCTCATGTGGTCGTAAGTACAGCTTTTTCAGAGGTGGCTGGATCTAGATTGTGTGATACTGGGATTGATTCATGGTACAATGATTGGCTCAAGGGCATTAAAATTAAGGAAGTGAGTGCTACCCACCCCCAAGAAGCCTGGATAAAATACAAAGGATAGAAAAAGCTGTGGCTGTCTTGCTTGTTTTGCTACTCTCTACCTATCACAAACTATTTCTCCCCATGACACCTATCTGCCATACCACCTTGCCTGGGAACTAGCCAATTATGAACTGAAACCTTTACAAACTATGAGCTAAATAAGCCTCTCCTCCTTTAACTTTGTGTGTCAGGTCCTTTGGCTCAGCAATGAAAAAAAGACACATATAAAAACACTAGATGTAACACCCACCATGCATCCCATTAATTCCCTCTGCAGAAATTTAGCTAGCATCTACTAAAGGAGCAGCTAGCATTGAGTGGTAGGGTTATGGCAATGAGCAGAAATCAAGTGCCAACCTTGCTCAATGGGGCTTTCCATCCCTGATGCTCCATGGGTCACAGTGAACTTCCCAGGGGCATGGCAAGACTTTTCACAACTCTTTGTTGTTATACAAGGCACTGGTTCAGACTTCACATGTCCATTCATTCAAATTGTCCCTAGCAAAAGTGGCCTGATCAGCCTTCATGCTCTTACCATTTTGCTTATACCTGTGCCATAGCACTCAACCACTTTATTATCCTTCTTGCCACTTTCTTGGCTGCGTCCACCAGTAGACTAACTTATTCAAGGAGAGTATATGGTGCCTAGAATACTGTCTGATGCAAAAAATGATACTTAGTGTTTGATAAATTAAAGAACATGGTACATGAAATTAGTGGCACATGCAGATAACAGTGTTACACAAAACACTGCTTGCTTGCTTTCAAACCATTTCTTAGATGGATATCCTGAAACTTCTCCGTATTTTCTACAGTACTTCTCTGTGCTGCTTATTTAGCATTGAAGAATATGCTCCTCTATAATTTTCCTGACTTTCTATCAATGGTGAGTGCTTACTATGCATTAAGCATGTACTAAGTGCTTTGAATGAATTGTCTTATTGTATCATCAAAAAATTCTATAACATATACATTGTTATGTCCATTTCACAATAAGCAAACTGAGACAGGATAACTAAGGAATTTATTCAAGGCCATATGCTAGTAAGTAGCAGAGTTTCAGTTCTGAATCCAGGTTCTAATTCCATAATGAATGCCAGCATTCCCATCTAAAGTGGAGCTACTACCTCTTCAACCATGGTAAGTTAGGCCCAAACATTCCTTCTAAGGATAGCAGCATATTCATTATCATTCTCCATCATAGCTCCTCTGACTACCCCATGTTTAGCCCTTGGCTCTAGAATGAAATTATCAGCTGGTATACAGCAGTGATGGCAAGCCTTTTACAGCCTTCAATAATACAAATAGCCTATTGTGGTATGTGTGCTGTTGGTTCATCACCACCTGCCTATAGCTTCTGATCTGGAAGCCTAGAGCTGCATCCTCACTTGAATGCAATTCAGAGTTTCTCATGCTTTTTATTTTTTATATTTATTTTATATATTTAGTACAGGATCTATAGTGTCTCACTACACAGATCAGACTCATAGTGACTTTCCTGTTTTCAGTCTCCAAAGCACTGGAATTACAGGCCTGCACTACCACACCCAGTCTGGATCACCCTCTCAGCCTGCCCTGTGATGTGGCCAGCACAGTATGCTGGGGATTGGCCGCTGTGCTCTGCCTAAGCAGGCACTTTAGTCTGTTGAGCTATCTGGCCAGCCCTCGTGCTTTTTAATATATTTGTCCAAATAATTATTTCATTTCAATCAAAAATACACACTAATCTTTTGGGGGAATTGTATTGCAAAAACCAATACACCATAGAGTATGATTGTTTTACACTACAATCCCAGCCCCTTTCTCTGTTCAATAATTTTCTCTAGCCTTGACCTACTGATTCAGGATCTCTCAATCTACAAGCCCTACTAAGTACAGCAAAACCCTCTGGGCCAGTAGTCTCAATTGTTTCTATCTACCTAGCAAAAACAAGAATGTTACAACAGGAACCACTGTTGTAGGGCTTATTGATCTCTGTGGGAAAAGAAGTACATTATGTAGGGAAACATCATTGCTTCATTGTTTACCATCTTTACCCAGGACTTAGCACGGCTTATAGAAAGAAAAAAGAAGAGAGAGAGAGAGAGAGAGAGAGAGAGAGAGAGAGAGAGACAGGCAGAGAGAGAGAAGAGGAGAGGGAGATGGAGACAGAGAGAGAGAGAGGACAAACTTCATTTATAAGCTAGAATTATGTCAGACACAAAGTATGTCTTAAGAAACAAAATAATAGTGCTCCTTCCTCTCGTAAACTTTACAGTCTGCTTGGAAGTAGACATTAAGTTAAAATCCTCTCTTTAAAATAAATTTTAAAAAATAGCAACAGAAAGAAAAAAATTTAAGGTTTATTGGGGAAAAAAGTTCAAATCACACTATGATAGCCCCTTTCATAAGGCAATGGTGTAAATCCTGGTGTAATGAAGTTACAAAATCAAAGATATACAAGGATCACACTGGTATTAAAATATAAAGAATATGGAATGACAGCGTATTAACCCTAAGGCAAAACAAAGTATAGCTTTATTATTATTTGATATACAATGCATCTTTTTAGGCCAGATCTAGTCTGCTGGCTCTGTTTGCTACTTCTGAAAAGAATGCTTCAAAGTGTGGTTTGTGCCTACACACTTTGACTAGCATACATTGACTATAGAGACAAATGACAGTCAACTTTTTCACAGAAGCCAAGTTTTAAGATTTTTTTGTAAATAATTCAGATTGCTTCTTTTCTATGCAATCTTCAATATCTGCTAGGGTTTTTATAAAACAATTCTGTTTGTTCAAGCTGAACCATTTCTTTAACTGACTTTGAAATCATGACATTCCCTTAANAAAAAAAAAAAATTAACTAGACTGAAAGAAAAGACTAATAGCTGCTGAACCATCACAGACAAATGCCAAATGTAGGGGCACTTCTTATTGAAAATTCTATGGGTGTTCATGTTCTTCCTACTGTGTGGTAGAAGCTCAAATGTATTCACCATGAAAGTACATGAATATACTCTTAGCTACAAGCATTTGCTGTCTCATTTCTACTCCTAAACATAGAAAAAGGAGAAAATCATTTTTAGAAATAATAATATTATTCATCTTATTATGCTTGGCTATGATGAAAGCAAGACTATGACATTAAATATACCATTGTAGTGTACCTCTTGTCACAGAAGTATTGACTTGAGAGTTTCAGAGCATTTGATCAGACCCACATATTTCTATACTATTGGTCGAAAAATGTTTTTGATAAACTATACCATTAACAGTAAGAGTAACATTAAAAGATCATGCTGTCATAGATTTATAAACTTAATATGAATGGAACTGAATGTGGAAATATTTATTATAATCTTGGTGATACATTTCTACTCAACCTCAAGTAGCAAATAGTAAACATGCGCCATTCTGAAATAAATTACTAAATATATATTGAAATATTTTATAGTGTATCTTGAGTGCTGTGATGACAGGCATAAGCCAACATTCTTAGCAAGGGAAAACGCTTTCAAAAGGTGACAGACTTTATGAGACCTACCCAAGAGATGTTTGACCATTGTTCAATCTCCTAAGAGGTGACCTCTAAATACATGAAATTTCCTAAATAACAGAAGTAGCTATTCATGTAGGCCCCAAACCATTTAATTGTTTATGGTAATCAGGTAACTCACAGGTACTACACTAATAGGAGACTCAGAATGAGACTGGTCAAACCACAAAGACCCATCTTGTGAGTAGAGGGATGGGGTTAGGGACACGTGATATCAGTCCAATCCCTGGGGAAGAAGAAAACCCAAAAACTGAGTTTAATCACATGGGGGATGATATACCCAATCAAAACTATGTAATGAAATCCTAATAAAAACTCTAGAGAAAAGTTTGGTAGGCTTCCTTGGTTAATTCCTTGGTGTATCCAGGAGGGTATACCCTTGAGGATGATGCCAGCAAGGTGATTATGTCTCTGCAGATAATGGAAGAACCATAATATCTGGCACTCTCTTAGTGCTTTTTTTTATTCTGTGTGACTCTTCCTTTGGCTGGCTCTGATTTGTACCTTTTCACTATTAAAATATAAAACAAAACCTTAATCATGAGTGGAGCTCTTTCCTGAGTTCTGAGTCATTCTAGCAAATACCAAACCTGAGAAGTCTGTGGGACCTTCAAATTTGTGCCAGCTGGTGTGAAGTCAGGATAGCCCTGGGGACTCAAACTCGTGCTGGTGTCACAAATCTTGGATGACTGAGCAATTTGGAAGACTGTTCCTGTTATCTCTAGCTTGGCTAAGGTGGAGAGTGTATTTCTTTCCTTATTTTCCACACCTACCTTGTGACAAATATATGCCAAATAGATAGAATTTAAATTTTTAAAAATAATTTTATTGAGAAACAAATAGCAATGAGACAGTTTCAAAACCGATTAATAG
>NDGN011414810.1:0-11925 GCA_002564285.1 Tympanoctomys barrerae
AAGAAAAATGAGAGCATCTTAGCAAATGAGAAGCAGAAATACCTTGCTTATTTATGAACCCAAACTAGAGCCCATATTTCATAAATACCAACATAGTTGCCACTTCCACTATGTTATACTAATTTTTTATTCCTTTTATAATTATCCTCACTGATCATGAAAAAAAATGAGAAATAGTGTCTTTCATCCACAGGTCTGTCTCCACATGGTATCCTATTCAAAAGAGATGGTGATCTAGTATCTATAAATGATTGAACAGCTATTTAAACTTTGTTATTGAAAGAAAAATCATTTTCAGAATTTTAGTCACACATAGTGTAATACTTAACTTTTTCATAACTGTATATCTCTTCAAAGTTCCTGTCTAAAATTGAGCTCTTGCTTGTCCTACAATAATTTTCATCTCTATTTAAAATATCCCTCATTTAAAAATCCAATCAATGAAGTCTTTGCTCTTTCTTACCACTCTCTTGTTACCATAAGATCCTTTTTTCTGCAGAACTACAATACCCTCCTCGGCATAAATTATTCTGTCTCCAATTTATGTCAACTTACACAAGTTTAGGTACCAGTGCACAATGATAGAGGTGATTTTGTGTCTGAAAGCAAATGAAACTAAGCTCTTATACTTTTTTACAGTAAAAGCTTTACTAACACATATGCTTTTGATGCTTCATGATTATCCCCCCTAGACTTAGGTAAAGTACAGAGTTATACACAAATCCCATGGCTCTATATTTCATTTCTCATTGTTATTTAAATGTTTTCTCCTCTGTTTATTCTGCAGTATCATTACCAGTAACCTGTATACCTCCTGTAAAGAAAGAAGACATGAATTAGTTTAATAGAACAAAGTAAAATGAGCTTCTCATAGCTTATTCTAAATTCTGTTTAGCATTGTGTAGCTACATCGTGCCCAGAATCATGATTGGATAAAGTGAAAGAATGAAGTTGGATCCCTGTCTCACATATCAAATCCACAAAATTTTAACTCTAAATAGATTAGAAATCATTAAGAGTTAAAACCATAAAATTCTTTGAAGAAAACATAAAGGTATCTTCATGACCTTTAATTTCTTTCTTTCTTTAAAAAAATATTTATTTGATATAGCGTCTCACTATGCAGTTCAGACTCCCAGTGATTCTCCTGGCTCAGTCTCCCCAGCACTGGGACTACACCTGTCTGCCACCACATCTGGTTTCTGGGTGGTATGGCATGCCCGGTATGGCATGTGGTACTGGGGATCAAACTCTGGTCCTTGCTCTTGCCATTCAGGCACTTAGACCACTGAGCTATCCCCCAACCCATGACCTTCAGTTTCATAATCAATTCTTAGCATAGCAACAGTAAAAATTAAATAAGTTGGACTTTATCAAAATAAAATATGTGCATCAAGGAATAGTATGAAAAAAGTGAAAAGACAATGCTCTGAATGATAGAAAAATATTTGAAAACCATAAGCATATGAGTTTAATATTCAGAGTACATAAAGAGTTACTAACACTTTTTCAAAAGGAAGTTGAAAAGTGGCAGTGACTTGAATCTAAAAGTTTTCATGAAGATATATAAATGGTTGATAAGCACATGAAAAGATCTTCAACAGCATCGTGCATTAGGGAAATGCAAATCAAGTGACTTATCTATCCAGAATGATGTACTACTTTAAATTTACAAGAATAGTTGTAATGAAGAAAACCAGAAAAAAAAACTCACAAGAATGTGGAAAAATTGGAAATCCTGTACAATGCTGCTAAAAATGTAAAATGTTGCACGATAGTGGATAGAATTACCTTATGCACATAGTACTAAGGCATCAGCTAGAGCAATTCTATGCCTTGATATATAGCCAAAAGAACTAAAGAGAGGTACTCAAGTAAGATTAAAAGTACTAGAAGTCTGATGCATAACATTGTAGGTTGTAGTACTATAGGATACATTTAAAAGAAGGAAGATCTCAAGTAGTTCTTAATACAGTGATAAAAAGGAACATAAAATAGACACTTGTACACAAATGTTGGTTGCAATATTAGTTACAATAGGCAGAAGGCACAAATGTTTCATATGTCCATCAATAGAAAAATGGATAAATGAAATTTGGTATAAAAATACAGTGGAGACACAGGGGCTGGGAGTTCAATCCCTGGGCCTGCTGAGCTGGCCCTGTCCCCAGGGCTCACTGAAAGGGTGTATTGGCACGTGTTTGTAATCCCAGCACTTAGGAAGCTGTGAATAGGAGGATCACTAAGAGTCCAATCTACGCAATGAGAACCTGTAGACCCTGTCCTAAAATATACAATAAATAAATAAACAAACAAACAATGGAATAGTACTTGGCTATAAAAAGCAATGAGGTTCTGATACACACTGCAACATTGTTAAACCTTGGAAATATAATGCTAAATAAAATTAACATGAAAGTACAAATGCTATATGGTTTTGTCTAGATAAATAATATACAATAGCCAAATTCATAGAAACAAAACATAGTCTAGTAGTCACCCCGGGCCTAATAGAAATGGTATTTTAAAAGTATTTGAAACTGATAGTGACAATGTGGACACAAAATTGTGAATGTAACTAGTTACTGAGTTGTACAGTTAAGATGGTTTAAATAGCTTTCTACTATATATACATTTTTAATTAAAAAATCTTTTATTCATTTATTTGGTTCAAGGGGATCATTACCAGGTTGGACTTGTAGTGATCCTATTGTCTTAGCCTCCCCAGCACTGGAATTACAGCTGTGTGCCACCACACCTGGTTTTGGTGGCTGGCTCAGCATCTAGGGCTAGCATGGCATGTAGTACTGGAAAATAAACCCAAGTCCTTGTGCTTCTGAGGGTGGCACTTAAACCACCGAGCCACCTCCCCAACCACTTTATATACATTTTAAATAACATAAACTTTTAGAAATTAGGACACATTTAATGTATCCTCCTTTTTCAGGAAGGTAGTATTAATTCCTTCATTTTCTCAATTTATTAAGATATAGAATGACATTCATAACAAATAAGTATATATTTATATTGAAAAATTAATTTGGAAAAATGATGGACTAATGCTACATATTAAAATAATATAAATATAATAATAAAAAAATCAACACTACAGTATAGAAGAGGAAAGTTATTTAAAATCTCTTGAAATACTGAAGAATGTGGCAACCAGGGACATCTACTAAGAATGCAGGAGCCAAGATGCTGATTGCATTCTGTGGCGAAAAAAAAAATGGAATACTAGGAAGTCAATAAGAAATGAATGCAAATGGAGGTATCAGCTAGAGTCTAGCTGATGTTAGATATTATATGTCCTAATTTAATTGTTGATCTAATTTTTTTTAATGCTTGGCTTCCTCTACTCTACTAGCACATTAGACCCTTAGTAGTCAAAGTTGAGAGAAGTAGTCTCACTTTTATGATGAAAAGAAGTGAGGAAATTAATTTATAGGTCCCTCTGCATCAACCATTGCTGAGAGCCAATGAACATCAGAAACTGCTTCTTAGGCCTGTTAAGATGTAGCAAAGAGGTCTGTTGCAACTTCAAAGCCCAGATCCCGTTGTTTACCTTGCAACCCGCAGGGATTTTCTTTACCCAGAAAGTCCTCAGTGCTGCTAAAGGAATTGTCCTTTGACAATTGCCAGGTTTGCTTCAGTTTGAAGTAGGGTATAAGGGCATGGCAAAGGGCTGGGCAATCAGGTATGATTACTAGTCATGAAGACTTGTTGAACATGGCCAGGACACATGCACAGAATAGCTTTTGACTGGATGGCCTACATCTGGAGTCAGAAGGAGCGTATAAGAATGGTGGCCCATGACTTCCTGGCCCCCACCTTCTTTCTCTGGCAGTAACCTCTTATATGTTCAGAGCATGTTTAGTTTTTGCCACACTTGAAAACACTTTTTGTTGTTTAGACACTTCTCAATTCTTTTCTCCCTGCTTTTCTTTGTAAAAAATCTTTTCTTTAAACTTTGATAAATGTAAAACTTTAACGTTGTTCATTGTCTTGTCTAGATATTTATTTTTTTAATTTAAAATTTTTTTGTGCTAGTGTCTCACTATGCAACATGGATTCACAGTGATCCTTCTGTTTTTCAGCATCCTCAATGCTTGGATTACAGGCTTGTACAACCACGACCTGTCTCCATGGCCGACTCAACATGTAGTGAACTGGGGATTGAATCCTGGTCCCTGTACTTGCTTAAGCAGGCATTTAGTTCACTGAGCTATCTCACCAGCCCCAGATCTTTAAACAGGACCTCACCAGCTTCTAAAGGACTTCTGGGCACCCCAGCATCTGGTGACAAGCTTATGAATATCTAATTCTCCTCCCCTTTCTGCCATGCCTGTGTGACAGATCTTACTCTCCCTCATTCTGTAGCATTTGAAATTCAGGGGCAGCCACTCTTTATCAACAACCCCTTAGATTTCATTGACTCCCCTCCATCAGTATAAATGGTGACACCTGAGTCCAGATGGAAATCAGTTCATAAAATTAACCTGACTTCTGGATGAGAATGGTGTTTCACTAGCATTCTATGACTTGGTCTCACTAAGGCACCAATAAAATATAGTTAGGCAGTTTTAGACCTTTGTTTCTCAAACAATGCATGAAAAAACTATTCATAGAGCACTTCCACTGCATCAGGTATTATAATTATCAAAACATATTATGTCGGGTATTATAAATAATTAAGATATGGCTTAAGGTATTATATAGATATAGATAAATATATAGATATAGATATAGATAATGTGTCCAGATTTTATGCAAATCCAATCATTTTCTATAAGTAACCTGGATATCTTTGGCTTTTGGAACCCAGAATGAATCTAAGAACCAACTGCAAATACAAAGGGACAGCTGAACATACAAAGACTTAAAATAAAGAAAAAAACATAGACTGCCAAAATCTGAACTAAAGAAGAAAGTACTGGTAGAACCTGAGAGGAATTTCTGACTCAACAATTGTAATAAGAAAATATTAATCTGTGGTGCTATGAATAGCAATGCCACTCAAGAGACAATCTTCTGACTGCATGATTTGCTGGATAGGGATATGTGCTTTCCTGTCTTTATGAACATCCCTCTAGACTTCAAACTGCTCCATCCAGAAATATGAGCTTCAGTCTTCTGCTGCCTTGTTAGTTCCATGCATTCTGTCTCCTATCTTCCATCCTCTCATCAGCTTTTCTGCCTGAAACTCCTTAGTCTTAAGGTATAAAGTGTGCTGCAGTGAAAAAGTATCACATTGCCACATCACATCTGTTGTCAGCTGTAGAATGGGTGGAGGAGCTGAGATTGGAGAAGTGGAGCAAGCAAGGCCCTGCTAGGGGTTGAGTACCAAGAAGTTTCTGCAAGACAAAAAATCAGAAATACTTTTGAGTCTCTCAAAACATTCTTCTCTTCAACAGAAAATCAAAATGAAAGAAAAAATGTGTGAAGTGTGAGACAATATTTCCCATGTCCAGAATATAGTTTTAGCAGTTTTCCCTCAGCTCAATTTCAATAAGATGCTTTCTGTTTACTAGGTCACTGGCTTGATAACTTCAGGTGGATTCGAAGTAATATTTGAGTTGAGTTCATAATAATAAAGAAGTTACTATAACTTATCCCTTTCAATAAATACTGTTTTGTGGGAATGTATATCTTATTTCAAGGCTGACAAAATAATATCTGCACCATAAGAGAAAAATATAGTGTCTGAAGTTATAGCATGTTCTTGCAAAAGTATTTCAAGCAAAGATATAAAATTACAGTACATCAAAATTTGTATTCTCAAAAGAGTTTGAGAAATCATCACCTCTAGGTAATGAGACATGAATGGTGAATTAATAATATCATAGTTTGAGAATAGGAAGCATTTTACAATTGTATTTTTAAATTCATGACTCTACTCACCCTTCCAGGTACTGGGGATTTTTTTTTTTATTTTAAGAAATGGTGTACAAGGCAGAATGTACAACAGAAACTCAAATGAACATATTTTGGACTGGAATAATGACTTACAGCACATTTTCTATCAGAACTGTGAATCTCAGGCCAACTAAAAGGCCCAGGCTCAAGCCTAAGAATTCTGAATGGATTCAGACCTTCCATGTGCTGGACGCTGGCCTGGCTGAAGACAAAACAAACCATGCCTAGAGGAAAAGCATTACCAATTTAGGGCATAGGAATTCCACAGACTATGATCAGGCAGTGATAATAATTTCATAAGAGATCTAAAACAAAGGGACAAAACACCATAAGTGAGAATTCAGCAAAACAGGAGGATGGATTCCAAAATTTGAAGATATTATGAAGTATAGATATAAATTGTAGACTCATGACACATGAATCATTTAAATAAAAGTTAGAGACACATGCTGACCTTTGGCTGAGCTGAGGCTGCCTCATCATAGAAGGCAAGCAAACCCAGGATGGCTACAGAGACCTAGTGATTCATGCCCTGCCCCCTGCCCCCACCACTACAAGAGCTCAGCTGAGCTTCATCTGCCTCTCCCATCGGTAGTCAGAACCTTGGTGAGCCCTACTCTTGCCCCACCCATCAGGGAAAGGCTTGTGGAGCTTTGATCTGCCCTCTTCATCATTAAAGCCTTCTTGACCTGTCGCTCACCTCCTTTTAAGTTGAGAAAAGCATATTGAACCTCACACAGCAAGAGCTTTGGTGAGCTTGCTCTATCATCTCATTCTTAAGGGAACCTTGCTCACCCCAACCTCTTCTCCCTACAGTCACATCTTAGTCAAGATAAACTTTGGAAGCTTCAACAATGTCAAAATTAAGGAGCAAAAGGCAATTTTAGACCTGCAGCCTGCCCTGAACAAGACCAGGAGACAAGGGCATAGAAGAACTTGGAAGTCAACCACTTGAAATTTCTAAAGTAATAGAAAATGAAGTATAGAAACAAATTCATCAGGCTATAAGAGAAAGAAGATTAGAAATGATCTCTCATGTAAAAAAAGAAATGACAACAATCATGAAAGAATTGTTCAGCACATATAAAGAAGGCATAGATAAAAAAAAATAGGGAATAGAAAAATGATGGAGACATTGAATGAACAATACATAGAAGAACTAGAGCACATGAGCCAGATTCAAAGAGATATCCAGGAAAATAATAATTTATTGAAAGCTAGCAAAACTCCTTGAACAAAACATTTCAGACCTTGAAGATAGCACTGCAACTAGTAAACATCAAAGGAAAGATCTCTTAAAAATAACAAGGAACCAAGAAATAACAATGCAACAGCTGCCAGATGATGCAAAGCTAAACAATATAAGACTAAGCGGTATCAAAAAAACAGTAGGAGTCAACACAAATGGCATAAAAAAAGACTATTTATAGAAGTAGGAGCAGAAAATTTCCCAAGTACGGAAAAAGAATCTGGCATACAGATTAGTGATGCATATAGAACTCTAATCACCAATAATCAAAATAAATCTACACCCAGACACTTAATAATCAAGATCACAGAAATTGAGCAAAAGAATGGAAATTTAAAATAGCTTTTACAAAAAAGAAACAAATCAACTATAATGGAAAGACCATTAGAATTATGGCAGATTTCTCAACACAATGAAGTCAAGAAGAGCTTGGGGTGAAGTACTTCAGGTCTGGAGAAAAGACAAATTCCAACAGAGATTACTGTACTATTACTGTGCCCTACAAAACTATCTACCATATTTAATAGATAAAATACTTAAATGACAAGAAAAATTGAAGAAATTCATGATCACCAAACCAACTCTAAAAAGGGTACTGGCAGATATGCTAGAAAGAGACAAAAATAATCACAAATTTAAGAACAACAACAAAAAGGCTCCAAGTAGATGAAACAATTAAACAGAAGGGGAAATTAGAGAATCTACAGTAGGAAAATAACATGATAAAGACAAATGGATATATATTAGTTGCCTAAATTCACGAATCAAAAGAAGCAGACTGGCAGGATAGGTGAAGAATCAAAATCCAAAAATATGCTGTACACAAGAAACACATTTAACTCAAAAGGAATTTCACAGATTGAAAGTCAAAAGATGGAAAACAGTACTACATGAGACCAGAACCCAGAAAAGAGCAGGGATAGCTGTTCTGGCTACTGACAATATGAACTTCAAACCAAGTATGATTAAAAGAGATAAAGAAGATCACTGCACAAAAGAAATAAGAGAAATATATATTTATGCATATCTATGGGATAATTTGGATAACTCTAGTGCCAATTTCTGCTAGTCTTTTGAAAGGAGCAGTTAATGCTTAAGTTGTTTCTTTTTTATTCTTTTTAATTTCTTATAATTGTTTTGTTTTATCCAATTTTGCATGTTTATATCTAGTAATCAACTATTTTGAAGATAATATCATACACTACAGCAAACATAGTTAATACCTATTATTTGTTTAATGGAATTTTGCATCATATTTAATGCTTTTTTACTATATTTTATTCTTTAAAAATAATGAAGAAGTTCACGACATACTTCTTAGGGGAAAAGTGCAAGAGGAAGAAAAAAGTCATAAACATATATGTATCTGTTGTAGGAGCATGAACTATATAAGACAAATTTTAAGAGATATGAAAAATCAAATGAACAATGACACAATTGTAATGGGTGACTTTAACACCACACTGACACAAAGAGATAGATCAACTAGGCAAAATATCAGCAAAGAAATAACCATACTTATGAAAAAGTGGGCTTAGTAGATTTTTACAGATTGTTCCACCCAACAACATCAGAATACACATTCTTTTCAGCTGTACATGGGCATTCTCCAAAATACACCATATACTAGAACATGGAGCATGTTGAGGTAAATGCAAATAGATTAAAAATAGCCCATGCATATTATCTGACCATAAAGCAACGAAACTGGAAATTATTGACAAAAGAACCAGCAAAATCTACACAAACAAATGGAAATTAAATAACACCCTCCTGCACAAACAATGTGTCACAGATGAACTTAAAGAAGGAATTTAAAAATATATATTTAAAATCAGACAAAAACACAGATTCAACTTAACAAAAATAGTTGGATGCAATGAAAGCTGACTTAAGGAGAAATATATATTGATAAATTCTTAATCAGGAAAACAGAATAAGTCTTAATAAATAACCTTATGCTGCACTTCATGCTCCTATAAAAAGAAAAGCAAGTCATGTTCAAAGCCCAAACAAGGCAGGAAAGTATAAATGTCAGGGCAGAAATAAATGCAACAGAGATGAAGAAAATAATGCCAAGAATTAATAAATTGAAGAGTTGTTTCTTTGAAAGAATAAATAAAATTGGTAAAAACCTAGGCAACTTTAACAAAGAAGGAAAGAAAAAATCAAATTTCTGCAGTAAGTAATGAAGAGGATGAAATTACTACAGAATCTATAGAAATTCAGATCATCAATATCTACTTTGAAAAATTTTTCCTCCCATAGGATGGAAGACACAGAAGAAATGCACAGATTCCTAGATGCATGTGAATTACCAACGCTGAATCAAGAAGATATAAAAATTCTGAATAGCCCAATATCAGTGAATGAAATTGAAAATATAAAAAAATACCTACCAACAAAGAAAATCCCAGATCCTGATAGATTCACACCTGAGATCTGATACCAACTCTTTTCTAACTTTTACATGAAATTGAAAGGAAAGCAATTCTCTCAAACTCATTTCTGGAGGCAAATATTATTCTAATACCAAAACCAGAGAAGGACCCAATTAAAAAAGAGGACCACAGGCCCATGTCTGTAATAAACATAGATGTAAAAATCTTCAAGAAAATACTAGCAAATAAAATACAGCAAATCATCAAGAAGATTATACACCATGACCAAGTGGGACTCATACCAGGAATGCAGAGATGGTTAAATATTTTCAAATCCATAATTATAATATATCACATCAACAGAGCCAGACAATAGATGCAGAAAAAGCTTTTGAAAGCACCCAACACGCATTCGTGATAAAAATCCTGTAGAAAATCAGAATGGATAGACTTTACCTCAATCTGATAAAAGCCATTTATGACAAACCAAGAGCCAATATCATAATAAATGGACAAAAATTGAAAGCTCTAACTCTAAAATCAGATACAAGTCAAAAATATTCACTATCATCACTCCTATTCAATATGGTTCTGGAAACATTAGCCAGAGCAAAGCAAGAAGAGAGAAGTAAAAGAAATAATGATTAGAAAGGCAGAAGTGAAATTATCATTTTTTTTGAAAATGGCATGATACTCTACATATAAAATTCCAATAATTACACCAAGACACTTGTATATTTAGTAACCAAATTCAGGAGTATAACAGGATACAAAGTCAAATGAATAGCATTGTATGCACAAATCACAAATGCACCAAGAGAGAATTTAAGGAAACTGTGCCTTTCACAATAACTTCCAAAAAATGAAGTACTTAGGAATCAATCTCACAAAGGAAGTAAAAGATTTATACAGTAAAAATTATAGGACTTTGAAAAGAGAGATCAAAGAGGATATCAGAATTTGGAAATATTTTCCTTGTCCCTGGATAGGAAGAACCAACATTGTAAAAATGGCCACACTCCCAAAATTGCAGATCCAATAAATTTCTGATTAAAACACCATTACTGTACTCCAAATATCTAGAGAAAATGTGGCATTAGAAGAGACCTAGAATATCAAAAGCAATCCTGGGCGCCAAAGATAAGGCAGGGGGCACCACAATCCCTGACTTGAAATTATACAACAAAACTGCTGTGACAAAATCAGCATGATCCTGGCAAAAAAAAAAAAAAAAAAAGGAAAAAAAAAAGAAAAGAAAAACAAAACAAAACAAAACAGACCTGAGGACCAATGAAATAGATAAGAAGATGCAGACACAACTACCAACACTTTCAGCCACCTTATCTTTGACAAAGTTACCAAACACATTCCCTGGAAGAAAGCTAGCCTCTTTAACAAGTAGTGCTGTAAAAAGCAGCTTTCCATGTGCCAAAGGCTAAAATTAGATCCATGCCTATTGCCATGCATTAAAATACAGTCAAAATGGATCAAAGATTTAAATATTAAAACAGAAATGATAAATCTTCTGGAAGAGAAAATAGGTAGTACTCTTGAAGACCTAAGAGTACATAGAGAGTTCATGAACAAAAACCAAACTGCACAGGAAACATTGAAAGAATCAATAATTGGGATCTCATCTTTCTGAAAAGTCTCTGGACATCGAAAGTAATCACGAACAGTGTAAAAACGAAGCACATGAATTGGGAAATATAGCTGATTCTTCCTCAGACAAAGGGCTTCTATCTAGAACATGTGAAGGACTGAAAGACATCAGGTCTCCTAAACTCAAAAAACAAGTCCAAAAAATGTGCAACTGAGATGAATATCCACTTTACAAATGAAAAAAAAAAACACAAATGGCAAATAAATATATTTAAAAATGTTCAGCATCATTGGTTATTCAACAGATGCAAATTAAAACAATGATGTGATTCTCTCTCATCCCAGAAATAATGGTTATCATCAATTACTCAGCCAAAAACAAACATTGGAAGGACTGTAGAGAAAAAGAAACCCTTCCATAGTGTTGGTGGGAGTGCGGATCAGTACAACAACTATGGAAATAAGTGTGGACATTCCTCAAAAAGCTAGAATTGGAGGGCCCATTCAAGCCAGGCATTCCCATCCTAGGTATTTTTGCAAATGAACCGAAACTATACCACAGTAATTTATGTGCACCCCTGTTCATAGCAGCATGATTTGTTATAGTATTGTAGGCAGCAGAGTTAGATAGAAATATTACAGGCAGTCAGACAGGGTCAGGCCCTTGAAGGAGACAACACAGAAGATGAGATGCCTTCCAACTGTGGGAGAGGTGGATGCTCCTGCTATGAGCCAGACCTAAAGACCTAAAGGCCAAACAAATGCTAAACGAGTAGC
>NDGN011414826.1:0-11919 GCA_002564285.1 Tympanoctomys barrerae
CAGGTATTTTTCATCAAGTATTGATATGTTAAATTTTAAGTCCCTGCAGAATATGATGAAAAATATTTAAAAATTATAAGAGAGCTGATTGTTTTTGAAGGTATGGGAAAATTTAGAAAAAAGTGATTATGAACAAGGTGTGGCAGTACATACCCCTGATCCAGGCCCTCTCTGGGAGGCTGAGGCAGAACTGCAGTTTGGAGAGCATTCTGGGCCACTTAGTGAACCCGTCTGACGAAAAAAGGGCAGGTGGAGGGAACGTGAGGTCCAGCGCCTCCCTGGTACTGCTCTAGGGACAAGTCGAAGAAGAAGAAGAAAGTGAAAGCGAAGATGGAGAAGAAATCTACGCCCTCGCGGGGTTCCGCGTCCAAGTCATCGTCCAGGCAGCTGAGTGAGAGCTTCAAGAGCAAGGAGTTCGTGTCCAGTGACGAGAGTTCTTCGGGAGAGAACAAGAGCAAGAAGAAGCGGCGGAGGAGTGAGGTGCGGGGGTCGGGGAGTAAGCCATGGGAGGGGGTTGGGCTGACTGGATCGGTGTTGAGTAGTAAGGAGGGGACAAGGCTCCTGGCCTTTCTCCAGGACTCCCCTCCTTTCCAGCTAAGAGACCTTTGGATTTTCAGGACTCTGACGAAGAGGAACTGGCCAGCACCCCTCCCAGCTCAGAAGACTCAGCCTCAGGATCTGATGAGTAGCGGAGGAAAACCCTACTCTGCGCTGTCCCGGCTGCAGGAGCCCACCCACCTCTCCGGATCAGTTTCTCTCCCCAAGACCCGCTGTCTTCAGATTCTGTGCCATCTAACATGTTCTGCAGATGGCACGCTTGTCACTGGGGCATGTGGCAGCTCCTTGTCTTTGGGGGAGAGTGGGGGAGGCCGGGCAGCGTGTTGCCCTATGCCTGGTGGTCTGCCGGCCGCTGCTTGGCCTGCTCCCAAGGCTGCAGCAGGGGTGGGGAGGGCAGGCCAGTGGCAGCTTTGGGGCCTATTTCTACCTTTATTTTGTATTTCTGGTCTGTGAAATCGACGTTTAATAAAGGAACCTGACTTTGGAAGCCATGTCCATGCACCTGCTTTCCAGCCCAAGTTGTGATTACACACTTTTGCATGGTGTAGCACCCCACCTTGCGAGGCAGCTGGGCAGCTGTGCTCCAGGTGCGTCCTGCTCTGCTGCTGCTGGACCAGCATCAGTTTCTGCCACCTGAGAGTAGCGCTCATGAGCGCTGATCAGATTAGCAAGGATCCCTCATCTGGCTCCATTATCCACCCAGGAGGCAGCGCTGAGCTCTCCTCACCTATGCGTCAAGGGTCTTCAGGGGCCTCAGATAATAGAATCAGGATCGATGTTTCCTGCAGATGGGAGTAGAAACCCGAGCCTAGAGTCGGGGAGGACGAGTGTGCGAGTGTGAGACGGGATGTGGGCAGCTTTTATTTTCAGGATGCTGAACGGTTGGGCGTTAGAAAGAAACCTGTTTCATCAAAGGCTGAAATGAGCTAACAGCGCCAAAGGGGTAACTAGAGGCGACACTGCCTTCCAGTGTCTTGCAATCCCGGTTTGCGCACTTGGGGCAGCCACATGGCCACGTCCTCCCGGGGGCTAGCTGGAAGTTTGGGGTCGGCCGGTGGCTTCCCTCTTGCCACTGAGCCTCTATGGCACTGTAATCACTGCCGGCTGCTGGGCGGGGCCCGACCGAGACTCTCTAGGCTGCCATCTCAGTGGCGCGGGGGACTTGCATCAGTCTCTCCCCGCCGAGCCTATTATTTGCATACTCATGAATAATTCAGCGCGGGGCGCCCCCTTCCGTGCAGGGCAGGCGAGTTCCGCACGGGTTTCCACTCCCGCTTCCGCTTGTATATGCATATTCATGAGGCGCGCCGGGGGCGGGGCATGGGCGGAGCCGGGGGCAGGGCTGTGCGGGGCTAACGGCGCCCGGGTCCCTCAGTGACCGCAACAGGAGCAGCAGGGACCGCGGTGGGTACCCGGCCGCGTCGGCCGGAGCGTGACCGACCGGGTCGCTTGAGTGTGTGCGCGAAGCCTGCGGGCAGGAGGCGGGGATCACGTTGGACTTGGGTGCAGGTGAGGTCACCGGAAAGTTTGGAGGGTCGGGGGGCGCACTGTCCGGACTCGCGTTCTCTCGGCCAAAGAAAGGGGGGCGGGGCGAGGGCGGGCGCTGTGGAGACCCCGCCCTTCCTGCCCCCGCCTCCTCGGCGGGGTCCGGCATCCTGACCCATCTCTGGGGTCCCTGGGGTTCCTGCAGCTCCTCGCCGGGCCACTCGGTCTCAGCCACTCCCGAGCGCTCTGGTCGCCGCTGGAGACTCTGGGGTCCAGGCCAAGCCCCAGGCCTTGCGATCGTCTCCTCTCGGGTCTCCCTGGGTCTCCCGTGGCTGGGGTGCCTCGACTCTGCGGTCCTGCAGCCTCTGGCTGTGGGCTAAGTCACGCGGCCCTCCGCGCTTCTCTGGCCTCCCACCCCGCCCAGCTGCGCAGTCCAAGCCGCCCTCCGCGCTGCGGCCCCTCACCGCAGCAGTGCCCAGCAGGTGCCCGGCGAGACGGGGCCCCTCTGTGAGCCCCGGTCGCGGATCTGCCCTCCCACGCTGTGCCTCTGTGTTGACGGTCAAGCACGGGAACTCAGCCGTGAGCCCTGTGGCTTCATTTTCTGAGATGCCCTCTTCCCCGCGTCCGCGGCCTGGCTGTGGACCTCGTGCATACCCGTGGGCAGGCCTCCGCGGGAGTGGGCCGATCCGGGGCTGAGTTCTCCTCTTCTCTTATGCTTACGTGCCCAGTGCTGTTTTGGACACGCTGGGACACGATTAGAGAGGGAGGTTAGGGTGGGTTCCGCAGAGACTGGGCCGTCCTCAGGCCCCTGGAGGGTGTCTCGAAGGTTGTAACCCTGCCTGGGGGTGTGGGACCGCCGGGCCGAGCTCCACCAGGTGACAGGAAGCGGCTTTCAGGCCTCCAAACAGGTGGGCAGGAAAGCTGCTCCTCAGCCCAGCCCTGGGTGTGTGGAGGCTTGTGGAGCTGGAGCCACAGATCTCGAGTGGGTGACAGGAGTGGACTTGGGGGTTGAAGAAATGGCTCAGGATTGCAATGGCCTGGGGTCTGGAGTTGGGGGGTAGGTGGTGACAGAACGCTATAACTGATCACAGTAATAATGGTCAAGGTTGCCTGGATTGCTTCGCTTAAACCTCTAGAATCTATCAGTAACCCCATTTTTCCGATACAGAAACTGAGGCTTAGGGAAGCCAGACAGCTGGAAATTAGTAGGACGCTCCCCCCCCCCATTTGACTCCTGGAATCTCTGGACCTAGAGGCCCACTGAAGCTCAGAGGAGGGGACCTGGTTGGCTTCTACCACGTGGCTGTCACCTGGTGTATTTCCCTCCCACTCCTCCAACTTCGGGCCAGCCCATCTGGAGGGTCTGGGAAGGGGGAGCCCGAGAGTTTTTCCCTAAGTTGCCCCACCCGCCGGATGTTCTCTAGCCCCATCCCGGCCGCGCCAGGGCCCAGCCCTGGCGGCTCCTCCTTCCTCCAGGCCAGCTCTGGAAATCCAGTGGGAGGCCATTGCTATGGCAACGGGACTAGGCCCTGACTTTACCTCATCCAATTCCAAGCTGAAGCCAGAGCAATTGAAAAATTAAAGAAAAAAAATGTATTCCAGATGTTTACTTTTTATGCCTTATTTTTCCGTGTTTGGATGAGACAGGCGGCGGGGGGGAGGGGGCTGGCATGTAGAAGGAGGGGGGAGGGGGCGGGAGCCACTCCCAGCTGCCAGGCGGGAGGGGGGCAGGGTGGGGCGGAGCCCCAGGTCGGGGTGGAGCGGGTTTTTCCCGTCTCCGGGGAGGTGAATCAGGTCCTGGAGACTCTAGACTCCGGCCCTGCTGCCCCGCCTGGAGCCCATCGCCCCACCGGGTGCCGGGGAGCAGTGAGTGGGCTAGCGTGGGGGGCTGGCCCGGAGCTCCTGGACCCCGTCTTCTTGGGACGGGTGAAGCGACGAGTTGAGAGGTCTGGGCAAGTTGAGGAGTGGCCCTGGGGACCTTCGGCGACCTCCCAGGACCCCTCCTGAAGTGGCCTCTTCCTGTCCCGCGGACCGCCTGTGCTGGGAACGGAGACTTCCCGGCGACGCCCGACCGCCGCGACCCCTTTCCCTTCTGAGGTTGCAGCCCCTAGCTCACTCCCTCCCGCTTCTTCCCAGGCCGCGTGGGCCGCACGCATGGAGGTGTCCGCGCTCCCGGAGAGCACGGCCATGGCTTCTCCACCCCAGGACCCAGAGGAGGAGCCCGGGCGCGCTGGCCCCGAGCCAGGTATGGAGGGGAGCAGGGTGGGGCGCCGGAGGGGCCGGTGGTGGGAGGCGGGGACACAGCCGTAGGGTCTGGGGTGGGTGAGGGACCGGGGTGCGCGGAGTTGGAGGGAGAGGGCTCCCACGCAGATCGCGGGCAGCCAGGAGTGGCTGTGGGTGAAGCCTTGTGTTTTGTCTTGGGGGAAACCGAGGCACGGAAAGCTTCCCGGCTCCCTGTCTAGTTTTTCTCCCTCTTGTGTAGCTGGAGAAGTGAGTTGTGGGGCCGGGTGTAGAAGGGACCCATAGAAGGACTGTTCTGGTCTTGTTTTTTTTCTTTTTTCTTTTTCTTTCCTTGTAGCCGGTCTACTTCTGTTTGGCTTAGGTCAATAGTAAGTTTGCATTCCTGGTCACACACCAGATGACAGTGGGGCGGTGCCCGGGAGGGGTGGGGTGGGACGGGCCGCAGGTGGAGATCAGAGCTGGAGCAGAGGGGGTTGGTTGGCTGTCCTTCGGGAGAGCGGGCAGCAGGCTGGCTCCAGGGGCTCCTTCGCTGGTCCATCACTTTGGGTAGTTGGGAGCCAGGGATAAGGACACAAAATGTACCAGCGAGACCCACGGCCAGGGAGCTGGGAAAGGACAGCACGTGTGACCGGCTTGATGGTCCAGCGGGCCCTGAGAGCAGGTGGCTTTGACCTGTGCCTAGGAGGCGACACTTTGAGACTGCAGGGTGGCCGAGTGCAGGGTGAGGTCTGTCTGATGCCTGTCCCGCCCTCCACGCTTCTCTTCTGCAGGTGACTTGCGGGCCAAGCCACCTGTCAGGCCCAAGCCCCGGGCGCTGCCCGCCAAGCCCGCGCTGCCCGCCAAGCCCTCCCTGCTGGTGCCTGTGGGTCCTCGGCCACCCCGGGGCCCCCTGGCTGAGCTGCCGTCTGCCCGGAAGATGAACATGCTGGCCGGGCCCCAGCCCTATGGGGGCAGCAAGCGGCCCCTGCCCTTTGCGCCAAGGCCTGTGGCTGAGGCCACCGCAGCTGAAGTGGCCCGGGAGCCCCCTGGAAAGGAGGAACCGCTCCCCTCAACTCCCCCGGCCCGCTGTGCGGCCCCAGGGGGTGTACGCAAGGCCCCTGCCCCATTCCGACCAGCCTCGGAGCGCTGCGCTGCCTCCACCGTGGAGGAGATCCTTGCCAAGATGGAGCAGCCCAGGAAGGAGGTCCCGCCCAGCCCCGAGCGGCTCTGGGGCTCGCGCCTCTCCTTCAACCAGGATGGCAGCTTGTGCTATGGCCCCCGGACTGCTCTCCCCAGGGCCTGGCCCCAGGAGGGACCCCCAGAGGCCCCAGCTCTGGCAGAGTGTCCAGAAGAGTGCCCCAAGACCCCCACGACAAGGTGAGAGCCAGGGACCTTCTGGGTGGCCCTCTGCGGCTGTGGCCTTAGTTTGCCCTTAGAAGTCTTGGGCAGAGGTAGTCAGCACAGCATCTTCCCACGGTGGGCAGTGCCTTCTGGAGTATGTGGTCTGAAAAGCTGTCCATAATTCTCTGCTGGGCATGGTGGCACATGCCTGTCATCCCAGTATTCTGGGAGGCTGAGGCAGGAGGATTGTGGGTTTGAGCGTAGTCCAGGAAACTTAGCAAAGAATAGAATATCTGTTTCAAAATAAAAAAGGGCTGGGGTGTAGCTCAGTACAGACCCTGTGTATTCAGTGTCTAGAATCCTGAAAAGGAAGAAAGAATTCTGTCGCTACAGTCTGTTAATGTTGAGTCACAAGTTTTAGTCTGTGTATGCAGAGAACCAGCCTGCCTCATTGACTCCACGGCTGGAAGAAGCTCTGTTTAGATCCATTTTGGAGATGGGGAAGCCGAGGCTCAAGGCGGCTCCCACAGTTGCTGAGCAGGTGGGGGCAGAGGTATAGGCTGTCCTCCAGTCTGCTCTGTCCTGGCAAAAAGCCCAGGGCCAACTGCCTGTTTCCCCTGGGGCAGAGCTGGTTGGGACCTGGGTGTGCTGTGAGCAGTTGGCTAGGGACACTCAGGAGGTCCTTTTGGGGTAATGGACCCAGGATGTTGGGCAGAGACGTGGGGGGCCACCCCAGGAGCCAGTGTTGGGCAGGGACAGCTAGTGTCAGGCCCCGAGAGCACTGCCCTCCCTGAGGGGATGCCAAGGCCCTGGCTCAGCCCCTCCCTGTTGTCACCTGAAGACCAGAGTCCCCTTTGCTTCTCACAGACCAGGGCCCTGCGATGTAGTCAGGGTCACACAGGGCACGCTCTGCCCGCAGGACTGGGTGAGGGGGTGTGTGGGGGTGCAGGCCAGCTGCCCAGCACTGAGGGAGCTTTGGTCCCTGGGGTTTAGGGCTGGACCTGGTGCTGTCCCCAGAGCCAGGGCTTGACTCTTGTGGTGCAGGCCGGTGGGGTGCCCCCCCCGCCCTGGGTGGGCGCCAGAGACACTCTTGCCTCTTGGTTCCTTTGCTTTATGCCTTGCCTATGTTTCTCACAGGGGCCCGTCCTCTGACCTGGCTGTCAACGGGGACCGGGCTCAGCCGGCCACCTCCAAGCCACCAAATGACGTGAGTTCGTCCCCCACCCCAGGCCAGTCAGGGCATTTGGCGGGGAGGTCCCCTGAGGTTGTCTTCCACTGCCTGTGTAGTTCAAAAGGGGAAACTGAGGCCTGTGGACTTGCCTGAGGGCTGGGTGCCAGGTTTCTCAGTCCCCAGGCCAGGGCCCCTGATGACCGCCACGCTCAGGTGTGGCTCCGGGGCGCATGCTCATAAAGAGCAGCTCTGTTGCACGTAACGACCACAGCACAGGCTGCGTGTGCAGCCTGCGCAGTCCTCTCCTCGCCACCGTGGGGGACCTGCTGGTCCACAGGAGGGAAGAGGAGGTGGGAGGGGCCAGAGGCTGGAACGGAGGTGTCTGCCTCCAGAGCTCCCTCGAGGTTCAGAGTAGGAAGGCTTGTTTTCTGGGCTTCTTCCTCTCTCCCCATTCCTGCCCCCACAGTACCTGCTCTCCTAGGAAATTCAGAGCAAAGTGGTTCTTGTTCTTGGAAGTTCTTGCTGCCTAGCAGCCACCCTGCTGCCCTGGGATAGAGGCCTGTGTGCGTCTATCGTGCCCATACTGGCTTAGTGTCTGCCACAGCAGGTGTCAGAGTGGCAGCAGAGAATAGCACAGGGCTCCCAGCGCTCAGAGCCCGACTGCCAAGTTAGGGAGGCAGTCATCCTCCTGCCTCAGCCTCCTGAGTGTGCGGGTTACGGGTGTGGACCGCCATACCTGACACCGCCTCTACGATCTGTGGGGATTGTGAGAGGTGAGCCCCAGGATAGCTTCGGCTTCAGGAAGGTCATTTCAACCCTAACCAGAGCAGGCAAGCGGTAGAGTGAAGGAGGAAGTCTGTTCGAGGACTGGGAGCCTGTGGAGAGCCAGCTGATGCTGCCAAGTGATGCAGGGTCAAGAGGGAGGTTTTCGGTTTTGTTTTAAGGTAGAAGAAATGAGAGCAGTTGGCTGGCGGTGGCAGGGAACCAGAGGGACGGCTGGCTTCCGCCCCCAGCAAGGACAGTGCCTGTCTAGGGAGGACGCGGTGCAGTGTCCTCTGCCATTGAGTTTGGCCATGGGGCTGAGCTGCCTGGCCAGGAGCCAGGAGGGTGCCGGGAGGCCCCAGAGGGACCTGCAGGAGACTGGTGTTGTGGCAGACAGAGTGAAGGCCAGGGAGTGGGAGGGTGAGAGGGTGCGGGTGAGGGACCCGTGAGGTGCTGGGGCAAGGGGGCAGAGGGCTGGGTGGGGGCAGCGCTACCACAGTGGAGGTGGCAGCTTTGCCTGGGGGTACTGGGAGAAGGAGGGTAGCTGCCTGGGGTCTGGAAGGGACCCCTCATATCCCCAGGGTTAGATAGTGGGCAGAGGTCATGTTGATCCCAGAGCAAGTGAAGGGTTTGTAGGAGTCACCCATGGGGGGACTTCAGTGGTCAAGGCTGCTGGCATGGGCCTTGGGGCCAGAGTGTCACAGAGCTGGAGGCGGGGCCCGGGCAGGGCCTTTTAGGGGCCAGCCTGGCCAGGTCCTGGAGTTCTCGCCCCACCACGGGGAAGCTGAGGCTCAGACCTGCGGAGGGGCTCTCAGCTCCTGGGAGGAAATGCCGGGCAAAGCTGGGGCTGACCTGCTTCTGCTCTGTGGGCCCCATAGTTTATGGTTCTTTCTTGGATGCCCCCTTCCCAAGTCCCTGATCACGAACCATGGGGGACCTTCTGGTGACCAAGCTTTGGCTTGGGTGGTGGCAGGAAGAGTGACCCAGGTACCTGTGAGGTACAGATCTGGGTGACAGCCTGCAGAGGACTCTTGTGACCCTGGAAGGTGGGGTGTTGCTGCCCTGACCCCAGTGGTCCCTGGCTGCTTGAGTCCCGGTGTTCTGTCTCCAGGTGCCTGGGTCAGGGGGTGCCTGGGTCAGGGGTCCCCCAGCCAGCTCGGCAGTACCTGACGGCCTGGACCACTTTGTCTTGCAGGTTCCCACCAAGGCCTGGGTCTCCACCAGTCCAGGCTGCCCTGCGGACATTGCCGGCCCAGCCCCGGGGTCTCCCCAGAATACCCCAAGTCCCACAGCTTCTGAGACTTCTCCCTGTCACCCTGGGACTCCGCCATCCCCAGGCACTACCCGGCCTGCTGCTCCTGCTGCTGCTGAGGGCCTCTGCCAGCTACCCAGCCCCGGGCTCCCCTCTGAAGTAGCTACAGAGATCCCAGGAGCCAGCAGCCTCCCGCTGGAGCTTGTCTCAGGGCACCCCAGTGCTGAATGCCTGCATGCCAGCCCACCAAGGCCTCTGATTGAAGGGGCTGAAGTGCCAGAGCCCAAGAGGACGTTTCCAAGAGGGGAGGATATGGCCCCCATGGGTGACTCTGGCCTGTGTCCTGCCAGCCTGGCTCAACGCCGCTTCTCGGAAGGTGTCCTCCGACCGCCCAGCCAGGCCCAGGAGAAGCTGGGGGGCTCACTGGCTGCCCTGCCCCAGGCTCAGGGGAGCCAGGCGGCCCTGGATCGACCCTTGGGGAGTGGGACAGAGTCCAGCTGGAGCCTGTCACAGTCCTTCGAGTGGAGCTTCCCTGCCAGGCTCCCAGGTCCGGGCCTGCGGCATCTGGACTCTCCACCGCCCTCCCCCATCACTGAAGCCAGCGAGGCCATGGAGGCTGCTGAAGCTAGCAGCTGCACTGTGTCCCTGCAGGGGGAGGCGGCCCAGGCCCCTCCTGGGGACACAGGGAGGCCTGTTTCCTGGGTGCAGGTGGAAGGCCCAGGGGTCCCCCCATCCCCAGAGCTTATGTCAGATGCCCCATCTCTGCTGCAGGCTGAGGAGGGGATGCAGCCACGGGAACCGCCCACTGGGCAGGAGGCTCCTCTCCCTGCGGTCACCAGAGAGGCTGCCCTGGCCCTGCTGGAGCCCATTCAGGGCCAGCAGCAGCCAGCACCCTCCGACCAGCCCTGTGTGCTCTTTGCCAATGGCCCGGGTCCTGAGCAGGCGTTGCCGGTGGAGGAGACGGTGACCCTGGCCCGGGCTGAGACTGCCCAGCCCACAGCAGAGGCTCAGGACTGGCGCCCGGTGTCTCCTGAGCCTGTAGGGCCTGGTGGCAGCTCTCTCTGGCTGGATGAGCTCTTGGCATCCCCCCCACCACTGAAGGACAGGCCCTGCTCGAGCGCCCACCCTGAGGTGAGGACAGGCACCGTGTGGAGACCAGGCCTGGGGACTCATCCCTTTAGTGGAGAAGCTCACTAGGAGCCTTCCCAAGCTGAGGGGCTTGGGAGTGAACCTTTGAGCTTCAGGGTCCTTGATTTCATTTTATTTGGGGGCTCTGGGGGCCAGAGCAGGACCGTGAGGATGTTAGATAGGTATCACTCCTGGCTTCTCCAGAGTTACAGCATTGAGCCCAGTGTGTGGCACACTCCTGTAATCCCAGTACTTGGGAGGCTGAGGCAGGAGGATCTGTGTGAGTTTGAGGCCAGTCTAGTCTACATAGCTCAAGATCAGCTTGAATTACATAGCTAGACCCTATCTCAGGAAAGTGGTGTTGTCTCTTGGAGTTGTGTGGGTACAATGAATCACAGGAGGTGCTGGGTGTCGTGTGTGTGGCAAGTGTGCGGTCCATTGTCACCATGTTGTGTAAGGCAAGATAGTGCAGCTGAAGGTCAGAGCCAGAGCTCAGCCTCTGCCAGCCCAGCAGGCCTGCCTGGGTTTCTAGCCCAGTCCTGCCGTCTCTATGCCAAGGCCTCGTGTGACTGCCACAGGAGGGAGCCTGGGACAGAGGGAGTGCTGGGTGGGCCCTGCTGTGACCCACGTCCCTGTGGAGGTGCAGCGGGCCCAGCGAGTGGCTGCTGCTGTTCTCTGGCCTAGCAGGCTGCTGCTTCTGTGAGGTTCCGGGCGGGGCGTGGGCTGGGGTGGGGTGGGTGGAGGAGCAGGAAGGGTTAAGACTCTGCAGTAGGTGTGTCTGTCCCCGGCCAGGGTGACTCAACGGGCCTCTGGGCGGGGCTGCGTTGCTGCAGCTGCCGGGCAGGGGAGTGGAGCCAGGGTGAGGAGCGGAGCCAGAGGGCTCAGCGCTTGCCTGCCCGACAGGTCCAGGCCAGACGCTGCTGCCGCGCCCAGCAGCCTGGGGCGGTCGCCAGTGTGGGCGGAGGGGCCATGGCTGGGCCTGGGGACGGGGAGGCCAGTGTGTCCATCCTGCAGCGGCTCCTAGCCAATGCAGCCCTACGGGACGAGGCTGGCCGGCTGCGGGGCCCTGAGCCAAGGGTGAGTAGGGGAGGCTTCTGCGATAGCGAACCCCGGGAGCCTGTGGAAACCCCACTAGCCTAGGCTGCTGAGGGGTTCCCGGTGGCCTCGCAGAGAGAGGGCCTGAGGAGCTCTGTCCCCACTGTGGGAAGCCGCAGTGGGATCAGTGCTCTAGGTCCTGGGCAGACCTTGTCCTGCTGGGAGCCAGGTGTTGCTCAAGGCTGTAAGCATGACCCTGCACCAGGGGTGGGGTGCTCTTTAGTGCTCTCCTGTGTGCCATGGGATTCGTCCCTGATGAAGGATACAGTCCCTGAGGACCACAGTGTTTGGGGTGCTGCTGCAATGTGCTCACAGTCACACAGCCGGAACCCAACCCCAGCTGTCGGGCCAAGTGGCGGCACTGACTTCATCCTGGATTGATTCCTGTTCTGATTACCTCTGAGCATTGTTTCTTTGTGTTTCTTTTCCTTACTCTCAGGGACTCCTTGGCTGGGCCCAGAAGGATCTGCACAGTGAATTCGGGATCGAGGCAGACCCCTACCCCAGCACCGCAGGGCCTTCCAGCTGGTCCCATGTTGCTTCTCAGGACTACAGCACTGGGGGTGCCAGCCCCGCAGGAGACCCGGGCCTGGGGCACAGGGAAGGGATCGGAAGGGAGTGGGCTGAAGTGGGCAGTGCTCATACCCCAAGTGACGCCAGTGTCTCCAAACAGCTTGAGGCCCACGGCTTGGGGGTTGGAAAGTCAGCTCTACTCAGCAGCCAGAGCTGGGAGGCCAGTGCCCAGGACCAGGAATTGGGGAAGAGGGATTCCCGGGACACATTCTCAAGTGTTCATGTGGAGCTTCAGGACCAAGAATTTGGGAAGAGGGATTCCCAGGGCACGTTCTCCAGCCGGGATGCAGAGCTCCACAGCCAGGAATTTGGGAAGAGGGATTCCCAAGACACG
>NDGN011414845.1:0-13545 GCA_002564285.1 Tympanoctomys barrerae
TTGAGTATTCATGCTTTTCTATCACCTCTTTATAGTTTTTGTGTAGATTCTAAAATAACTCTCCTGTGCACATACCCTTCTAAATCTTCCAAACTGAATTCAACATCATTTTATTAAATACAATACTGCTTCCTCTTGTGTCCCTGGTCTCAATACAGGATACTCATCATGATGGCCTAATTCATTTTTCACTCTCCAAATCCTACTCTAGGCCTCCTTCTATGCTCCTCAAGGAAATATCATTTTACCCAGTTCCTTCCCTTTGAACATTTATGGCTGTTTGGCCCGACCGAGTTAGTTTCTTGTTTGTTTCATGATGTCTGCCTCTCTGCCCTAGACTATACACTCCAGAAAGGCAAGACTCTTCTGGTGTCATCTTCTGCTGTCATCTTGGAGCAATGCCCAGAACATGGTAGCTAGTCAATTATAGTTTATTAAATTAATACATAAATCAACAACTATGTGATTGATTTCATCACTTTCACATCTTGGGAATCATGTTTAATCTGTTGAAACCCCCTGAGCTGGAGCCTGGGTAATTTCTTTTACCAGTGACTGAAATTGCCCCCTAGAAGCTCTAATTGCTTTTGTTCTTCTTCCTTTCTGAATCTTTGTCTCCCTCACAGCCTGAGTTCTTTCTAAAGTACAAACTGGCTCCTGTCATTGATCTGTTTAAAATTCTAAACAACTCCTCATCACAATATGCTTTGCTAGCCTTTCCTTAAGGTTTACCCTAATGGCAAGAGAGAGCAGATCTGGAGGTACAGCCTGAAGTTGCCTACTACATGCACAAAATGTTTTCAGTCTCATGATTTGTTTAATAAATGTATGAAGATTTTGTATATTAATCATTTAATAAATATTTTAAATTATCACTTGGCAAAAGCAATGCTCCTGAAGACATTTCTTCTTCTTTATTCTGTGGTTTGGAGAGTTGGTCATACCAAGATATCAGTCTGAAAAATGCAAAAGTAGATCAAGTTCAAATCAATGAATTGGATTGATAAGACCCCTCATGTCCTGGTTCCTGATGATCTCTTCCTCCTCGCATCCTCCTCGCTTCTCACCACTCCCATGTCTGCCTCCCCTAGCCAGCTCATCTCTGTGTCACTCTTGCCCCTGGGGCTGCTTGTGGTACCCTCCTCTGTCCTTGTCAAGACCCTGTGCATTCCTGCCTGTGTCAGTCCTTATTGCTTAGTTTTATGTATGTAGCACAAGCCTATAAACTTTGAGGAAGGGCAAGTATCTTGTTTATTTTAAACCGAACCTGGTCCAGTGCACCTGATCTATGTCAGACAAGTAGTAAACATCTTCTGAAAGAATTATAGAATGCATGGGTGAACAAGTGTTCTAAATAAGTGATCATCTAAATCCGTAAGGACTCTGATATCTGAAAATAATTGGCATTTTAAAAATCCATGAAAAGTCACTTCCCCCACCTTCCATGCTTGCTTCCCAAAACAGACTTGTGAGATGAGAAAACTATGAAGATTGAGCTCACTGTCCAAGTGCTGGGACCTGCAATAGTGCCTGGGACTGATCTAAATTCACTAAGACATATTAATTTCAAGGCAACTGCATCCTTCATGACCTAGAAAGCATCTGAGAGTCAGATGCAATCTGCACAGATTGCAGAGCGAAGCTGAGCCCGTGTTTAAAAAGACACCAACACCTAGGCTGTCCTTTATGTCATCACAGGCAACTGTAACTCTACTCACCTGTTTCTTGTAATGTTTACCATAAAATGTTGTCACCGGGACTGTAAAATCTAATCAGATGGGCTTTATTTAAATGATCTGATGAGTTACTTCTAGGGTTCAATATTCTACTTAAAAAATAAAAAATCTACAATGCTTCACCATGGAACAGCTATGAGATATGATCTCAATATACAGTGAAAGTTAAAACATTTTTTAAAAATTATTACAGTGAAGAACACATTGCCATTAATTCCCCAATGGTCTCCGCCTTGCTTTGAGCACTCTCATTCTATTGTTCTTGTGCCTTAACAAGTGTCCCCTGGAGGGATGATGAAAGCAGGGTGAGCCCTGCTCCGATGGTCACCCAACAGAGAGTGAAGCGATAGAAACTTCAAAGTGTGTCCTCACCCTCTTTCCTCACCAGATCTGGCACCTTGTGACATCTGGCTCTTTCCCAAAGTCAAAGTGACCAAGAAAGATAATTCTTTTTTAATTAATTTAGGACTTTGAAGCAGTCGTAACAGCACCACTGAAGACAATCACGAGGTGGGGGCTTGCAGCACTGCCGCGGGAAGGGGCAAGAACAGTGTGATTGGTGTAGTCAAAACAAAGGTGAGCGTGTTGAGAGTAATTAATGACAAGGTGTCTTTTACTATAACAAAGGTTTTTTTCTCAAATTTAAATATTCATCATATCTTGATCATTTGTAGTAAGGGACTTCAAAATATCTTGGAATCATTAGGACTAAAACCTAAACATCCTCTACATTTCATGCATGACAGAAGCTGAACAAGGGAATTCTGCATCTGGAATCTTTTTAGGGAGGAAAGAAGTTTAGTCTTACTAAAACGTGTGAATGGAGAGCAGAGGGAGAATAAAGAGGAAACGGCAGCACACGAAAGGGCAGTGGCCCCGAGGCCTGCACACCGAAAGCTCTGCAGTGATTTGCTGAGGAAAGAGGGTAGGCAGCTGGGAGTCCCCTCCTCCGAGTGCCTGGAGTCCCCATCCAATCTTGACTCAAATGTGTGATTAAAATCCACCTGGCCAACCATGTGCAAGTATTGAACAACAGCCAAAATAGGTTTCTCTACACCTTGAAATTTAAAAATGCAAGCAAATAAACTAGAAATTGTAAATAGAGATTTTTTTTTTTTTTTGTAAATAGCCAACAATTGATTCTTTCTGAAGTATTCTACCAGTCACTGGCTTTGGTGTCCTTTTTACACACAGGCTATCACTTTAGGTATATTTAATACTTGACTCATTATTTAGAATGTTTGTTAATTTTGCTACAGTATTTCCCATTAGTACAGCTTAAAAATAGGGATTGCAAAGGGCCAGTGAGATAGCTCAGCGGACTAAGCACCTGCTTTGGCAAGCATAGGGACCAGGGTTCAATCCCCAATCATGCACGCTGTGCTGGCCCTGCCCCTGGGGAGTGCTGAGCAGGCGACCAAGTCTGGGAGTGGTGGCACATGCCTGTAATCCCAGTTGCTGGGGAGGCTGAAAAACAGGAGGATCACTACAAGTCTAAGCTGTATAGTGAGACCTTGTATCAAATACATAAATGAAAGAAAAGAAAGAAAATACTTATAAAAATAAATAAAATTTTAAAAATGGGAATTGCAGATTTGCTTATGAATTCTTATGGAGTTTTTTGTTTGATTGTTTGTTTGTTTTTTGAGGAACCAGGGATTGAACTCAGGCCCTTGCACTTGCCAGGCAAGCACTTATTCTACTGAGCCATCTCCCCAGCCCCTGCTTATGAATTTTTCGTTGCTGAGGGTGGTAGAAATGGAAGCAGCCTGCTTTATTGTTGCAGAGGGCATAGGCAGGCACTTGCTCTTGAGGTGCCCAAAGGCAGCCACCACTGCGTCACAGCTATTCCCTCAAGCGCCATGGCCTCCTTCCCAAACACTCCTCTCTTCTTCCAAGAAAAAGATGGCAGAAGGGAAGTGGGGACATGGTAGAGCCAGCCTTAGTGTGGGCTTTCCCCTACACCCAGCCACAGCACCTTTGTTTTTATCTTACATTTTTAGATAAATTCTTAAATGTTCTTCAGCTTTAAAACAAAGTTTTGGAAAAACCACCCTTAAGACAGACACTTCCAAACTTGTATTTTTTCTTTTTTTAATTTTAGGGAAGGGGCTACAGGGTGTTCAGAGTCTCACTGCTAGATAGACTCATACTGATCCTTCTGTTTATAGCTTCCCAAGAGCTGGGATTACAGGCGGGCACCACCACACTCAGTCTCAATTGCCATCTCAGTGTGCCCTGGGGGCGGGCCTGGCACAGCAGGCCTGGGGATCAAACCCCCAGTCCCTGGTGCTTTAATCCACTTAGCTATTAGGCCAGCCTTGTGCAAACTTATATTCTAATGAGTTGGAAAAGTATAAAAAAAAAAAGTGACAAATCCCTAGATACATATGCATTACCAAAGCTGAGTCAGTTGTAATTACAAGCCTAATAACAAAGAAAAACCTAGGCCTGACAGAATCACTGCTAAATTCCACAAGAAATTTAGAGAAGATCTAGCACATCTACTTCTCAATCTCCATAATTAAATTAAAAGGGAATTAATACTCCCAAATTCATCACTAGAAGCAAGCATTACCCTGAGAAAAAGCTAGAGGAGGGCCCAAGAAAGAGAACTAACTACAGGCCAATCTCCCTAATGAACATAGATGCAAAAATCCTCAAGATAGAAACAAACAGAACACAGCAAATGATCAAGAAATTTATACACCACAACCAAGTGGGCTTCATCCCAGGGATGCAGGAATGGTTGTTATATATGCATAAATCAAATGTAACACACCTATATTAACAGATCCATGGACAAAAACCACACAATCATCCCAATAGATGCAGAAAAAGCCTTTGACAAAGTCCAGGACCATTTATGATTTTTAAAAAACCCTACAGAAAATAAGAATAGATGGTCTTTATCTCAACCTGATAAAAGCCTTCTTATGACAAAACAACAGCCGACATCATACTAAATGGACCAAAACTGAAAGCTTCCTTTCTAAAATTAGGAACAAGACCAAGATGTACACTGTCTCCACTCTTATTCAACATAGTCCTGAAATCTTTATCCAGAGAAGTTAGACATGAGAAGGAAATAAAAGGAATAATAATAGGAAAGGGAGAAGTTAAATTATTATTATTTGTGGATGACATGATGCTCTATAGGAAGACCCCATAAACTCCAGAGCTAGATTTCATAAATAAATTCAGTAGCATAACTGGATAGGAGGCCAACATTCAAAAATCATGAATAACAAATTTATCAAGAGAGAAATTAGAGAAGCCACATGTTTCACAAAAAGTGAAATACTTAGGAAATAATCTAACAAAGGATGTAAAAGACCTCTACATTGAAAACTACAGTACTCTGAAAAAGGATAGTTGAAGAGGACATAAAATAATAGAAAGATATCTCTTGCTCTTGGGTAGAAAGAATCACTATAGTGAAAATAGCTACACTTCCAAAACTATTATACAGATTTACTGTAATTCTGATCAAAATTCCAACAGCGTATCTCACAGAATTAGAGGAAACAATCCTAAAATTCATTTGGAACCAGAAGAGACCTAGAATAGCAAAGGCAACACTGGGAAACAAGGGCATCACAATCCCTGACTTGAAATTATTCCATTAAGCTACTGTGATAAAAACAGCATGGTGGTAGCAAAATAAAAAGACCCAAAAATCAGTGGAACAGATTACAAGATTCAGAAACAACTCTAGACACACTCAGCCACCTCATCTTTAGCAAAGATGCCAAACACATTTACTGGAAGAAAGACAGCATCTTTAATAAAGGGTGATAGAAAAAGCTCTACACATGCTGAAGATTAAAATTGGACCCATATCTTTCATCAGGCACTACACTAAAGTAAAAATGGATCAATATTTAATATTTTAAATATTAAAACAGAAACATTAAATCTCTGGAAGATAGAACAGGTAAAATTCTTGAGGATATTAGTGTAGGCAGGCTTTATGAATAAAACGCCATTTGCACAGGAACTATGACAAAGAATCAACAACTGGGATCTCATCTTATTAAAAAACTTTTCCATAGCAAGAGAAACCACCAACAGAATAAAGAACCCACAATGTGGGAAAAAATGCTTTCCAGGTGTTCCTAAGACAAAGGATTACTATTGAGATCATATAAATAACTCAAAAAAAAAATTAGACCTCCCTGACTTAACGACAGAATCAAAAAATGGGTATCTGAGATGAATACACACTTCTCAGAAGAAGAAATAAAAACTGCAAATAAATATATAAAAAGGTTCAATATCATGGTCATTTAAGAGATGCAAATCAAAACAACAGTGAGATTCCATCTCATGCTAGAAAGAATGGCTATCATCAAGAAATCAACCAATAACAAATGCTGGAAGGGCTGTGGGCAAAAAGGAAACCTTCTCTGCTGTTGGTGGGAGTGTAGACTGGTGCAACCACTATGGAAATCAGTGTGGAGATTCCTCACAAAACTAAGACTGGTGAGCTCATTTAACCCAGCTAATCACCTTCTGCATATCTTCGCAGAAGAATTAGAAACATCCTACCACAGTAATATATGTGCATCCATGTTTATAACAGCATAATTTGTAATAGCTAGATGTTGCAAACAACCCAAATGCCCATCAACTGAGGAATGGATAGATTAAAAAATCATCTTTGTATATAATATTCTCAGCCACAAAGAATGATAAACTGGAGACTTTTATAGGTAAATGGCAACAACTTGAAACCACATTTATAAGTGAAATAAACCAGACATACATGTGTAAACATCATATTATTTCCATAGTGTGAGGAGCTGAAAGAGTAGAAAACAAAACAAACATAGATATAGACATTTATACTACTAAATGTTTGAACAATTGAATATCTTATACATTGAGTAATTTAAAGATAACAAAATATAAAATATATCAATGATTGTTACCCTCTTAGCTAGTATTTTGTTTTGCTTTTCTTTTTAAAATAAGGAAAAGAAAGAGAAAGGCAAATTGGCACATAGATACATACACAAAAGGATAGATAGGTACACACAGTATAATGTGTTCTGCAAAATAGTTGATTTAACTATAAGAGTCTGTGAATTCAAGCTCCTTGTCCTCCATGAACACTCAAGTATATTCATAAAATTCCTGCCTATTAAAAAACAGGGAGACCAAATAGCTCAGCAGATTAAAGCGCCTGCAAGTAGGCGCAGCGGCCTAGGGTTCAATCCCTGGGCCTGCTGTGCTGGCCCCACCCCCGGGGCACACTGAGACAGCAACTGAGACTGGGTGTAGTGGCACATGCCTGTAATCCCAGCTCTTGTGAAGCTGTAAACAGGCAGGTCACTACAAGTCTGATCTAGTAGTAAGACCCTGATCACCCTATAGACCCTTCCCTAAAATACAAAAAAAAAAAAAAAAAAAAAAAAAGAAATGAAGCGGGGGTGGGGGGAACGTAGAGAATAATGGCTCCCGAATACCCAGTATCTGTCTTGCTAAAGTAGCAGTTGTGATTCTGTTTACACACTGAGCATGCATATGCCAATAAAGACAAAAATATAAGTATTGCACATGAATTAGCCCGAAAAACCCAGATCTGAGATCGGTACAACTGATTTCCACTGACTTATTTTGGGGCAGAAATTAATACCTGTGACCATGACATGTAACTTTGTAGAAATTGAATGCAAATGACCTCAGGGTTCATGCACACGATATGGACAATATTCATATGGCTCAATATTCAAATGTGCCTTTTCTCAAGACTGAAGTGATTGCCTGACACCGCAGGCTGAGAACCGGCTCCCCAGTCATCTCCCTGCTCTGAATACCTTCACTGCGGGACAAGGAAACGCCCACTTCACAGAATCAGCTGCTCTGTTTTTCTGCTTTGTGAAGAGAGACTAATCTCTTGCCTTCTATTAGCCACACATTTACTTTTAGTAGCTGAAATAAAATTCTCACGACCTACTATGTCCTAAAACTCCAGCTACTGAAGCCTGCTTTTCCACATTTTACTGAGAAGCACTTCCTGTAATTAATTACCTTATCTTCCTCTGTGTGAGAAAAACAAGTTTAATGCATTTTAATAAGGAGGTTGGAAGAACAGGAGACATTTTATTACCATCTTGATTTTGATAAGACTGGGAAAAAGCTGGTTGGTAGGTGACTACAGACAATAAACAATGTTTGTGCCCTTTTATCAACCTTGATATCAGAACTTCAGTATTTCTTATAAATATATTTCTGATTAGTTTGTACAGTGGAGAATACCTTAGCAGGCTAATGCCACTGGATAGCATGATGGCTTTAAAGTCCCTTTATCTTTATACGCACATGTAATCTCTTATGTATAGTTGTCAGCTAAGTGACCTACAGGGCTGAGAATATTAGAAGACTAGTTCTTCCAAAAATCTGTTCTTGACTCAAGGAAAACATCTCAGTTGCCATTTCTTATCCATACTTGGGAGTAGAAAGGGGGAACGAGGGGAAATCCTAAAAGATCTCTAACATCTCGTCCACATTCAACATTCTATAATTACAGTTAATTAATTTGGAAGATAATCATTTAATTATCAAAATTATTCTTGCTTTGACATTTTTAAAGTTGAGTCTTTAATCAGATGTCCACATATCTGGGGCTAAATTTTCATCCACCTAAAACAAAAACTACGAAAAGCTTTTTCCTTAGAAAACCGCAGTTTATGAAATCACGATGGGCCCTTCACGACAGAGCTCCGTGGCGCGCAGTCGCTGCTGCATGGGTTTCCGTCCATCCCCGCGCTGCGGCCCGGAGTGCGCCTGTGTTGTCCTCGCATTCTGAGAGGGTGACTGTGCTGTGCAGAGCACACGGTGGCCCTGGGCGGGGACACAAGGAAGTGTTGGGGAAAATCCTTCACTTTCCCAAGGATAGTGATGTTTCTTAGAAAAGTCGCTTTGAAGGTCCTCCAAACTGCGCTGCTCAAGTCAAGGGCAGAAGAGGATGAGAATGGACGCCCGACACCCCTCAGGGTGCCCTCTAGGCGTCAGGACGTCTTTTCTACTACAGTGGGAGGAAGGAGACTGACTTGATGGAATTGGGGTGAAGTAGTACCCCCGTCACCCACTTTCAGTTGGCCCTCCTGATGCTCTCCGTCCTCCTGCCGCGTTTGTGCTGGCGATGGCATCCCCTTTGCCTCCTGCTGCAGGCTGCGTGGCGCCAGCTCTGCAGCAATGTCCGGAGGCGACTGCACGGCCACTCGGGGAGCGCTTGTGAGGGCCGAGCCACCTGAGTTGACTGTTTCCTCTGCTAGGCTCCTTCCTCTGTCACTTCTTTTCCTCCCTTCCTTCACTCCTACCAGCCCCTTTTGAAAAGTACAAATATTCAGGTAGTCCCCTGGGTTCTTGTCATCTTTGTTGAAGTGAAGCTCCAGCCCTGGCCTTGTGTGGTTTAATTTTGTTTTAAAGAATCAATGCCTCCCCCGGGCAGTCTGCCTAATCAATGATGTTACTGCTGCAAAACTCGTGTAGGTAACCATTTCACAATGTCAAAGAATTTTAGTTGCCATTTTATACCATAGAACATGTGTGACTATTATAATGAGGAAGGAGTATTTTTTTGTGGTACCAGGGATTGAACTCAGAACCTTCCGCTTGCCAGGCACGCCCTCATGCCGCAGAGCTATATCTCCAGCCCCTTGAGCTGCATCCCCGGCCCCTAGATATTCTTACAATAAGTTGTTGGCACATTATTAGTGATCATCAAACCAGAACCACTGAGATTTTTTAAGCACTTAGTCGCAGCTCCCTTTTTAAAAGAGTTTATTGCAAAAGGATTACATCTGTTTACCAAGATATCCATTTTCATTTATTCTTCGAGAATTCTGCATATTAAATCATCCTGGAATTTCTCTTTTTTATGCACTCAGCAAGCTAAGACAGCATCATCACTGATTTCTGCCTCAAGTTAGAGCAAACATATTTATTTCTCCTTTTTCTACCAAAGAAATAAAATCTTTGTGTGCTATGCCCGTGGGTTAGAGAAAGTAACAAAGGGGCGATTGTTGTAGGCCGAGGTGCTGCCCAGCCTCAGAAGTAAGAAAGGTCTGTCACTCTTTCAAGCACTGTCCTCTAGTGGGGAAAATAAATACTAGCGCTCTCACAGCTACCAGTGCTGTTCAGGAATGCTTCTCGGGGCCTGCCTGAGCAGCGGTGCTTTTTGGAGGAGATACTGAACCTTTGAACCATGTGACTTAAAGTAACCTTTAGTAAGAAAATCTCAGACAGCTATGGACCTTCACCTAAGGGGGTCAGGACATTTGAAACAACAGAGTAGATGAATACCGAGGTCAGAGAGGGGCACAAGGGCACAAGCACCCCGCTGAGGCATAAAACAGAAGGAGGGCACAGTGCTCACATTTTCAAAGACCAGTATTTGAAAGGAAAGGCTGTTGTTTTGGCAAACTGGGTATTCTGAAATTGTTCACTCTATGGGGCAAATATTTGAATTTCTTTGAGTGCCTGTTCCTCAGGTCTGTCTGCTTAATGGGACAGCTCTATTAACATTTTCCAGATGGTTATTTCTTAGTTTTAGTCAGTAAAATGCCTGTTTGAAATTTGGAGTGAATCTTAAACAAGGTCTGTCAGTTAAGATTTTGGGAAAAGGGGCTCACTCAGACCTGGGTTCACCATGGATTACTTGCTCTTTCTAAACCTCAACTTCCTTCACTGTGACATGGGGATCATAACAGCGCTTTCTTCAAAGAATTCAGCCAGGAGCCTATGAAAGATGCTTCAGAAAGGTGACACGGCTCCTGGATTTTTCACAAACACTAAGTAAATATTAAGTATTCTCTTCAATATTTTTGTAATCTTTTAGACACGGCCTCTGGAAAGCTTTCCACCCTCCCACCAAACCTGAAGCAATGATTCTTTTGCCTCAGTAATGCATCTGGGACACTACTTAAAATCTTACAACTTGCAATTTTCCAGTGTTTTCACTTCCCATCACTAAGCCTCGGGACTGTGGCATGATCTCAGGGACGGCTGCTTCCCAGCCTCTGGTGAAGTTTTGTGTTTGACGCCTCCTTAGAGGACAGTTTCATATCAGGTGTCATTTCACATGAAGAAGCCAAGTTTTGTGGCTGCTTAAATGCGCTCAAGAGCACAAACGCTGCCAAACTGACTGTTCTGGCTGTCGGTTCCCAAAATAGTGCTCAGCCTCCGCGCCCAGAGGAGCGCGGACCATGACCAAGAGTGCTCCTGGGACGCCAGGGGTGGGAGAGAATCTGTGAGGCATGCCCACTGTCACTGCCTCACAGCTTATGTCTGAAGTCCCTGGAGGTCGTAAGGTAGTCCGCAGCGAACTGCGTCTCTGCACCGAGCCGTCCTTTTCCGCGGACACTGGCTAACTGCACAGCTGGGGACGTTTCTGACAGATAAGAGCAGCTGAGAGCCACAGCCCCTGTCCCATCCCCCGCGATCCGCACCTCTGCTTCTGCCTGAAAGGTGCCCTCCAGCCTTCATTCCTGCTCAGTGTCCTGTGAAAGCGCTCAGGCCGCCAACCACCTGATCCCAGCCTTTCATTCCTGCCTGTCTCCACCCTGTCAGTTGGCTCTTTCCTTAATAAATAAAGCTCAGATCTCCCTTGGGCCGATCTGAGAAGGGAGGTGGGTGAAGTTAGGGCACGGGTCAAAGATCCACAGGGAATCCAATTACTTTTTTGAAGAAGCAAACACAGCACAACTCCTCCAAAGATAGATAAATAAACTCGTGCACAGATGGCGGAGAACCTGAGTGGAAAACAGAAAGGACAGAGAGGAGGCAAACTTCTCCCAAATTCGCCTTTTATAAGTAGCGTCTGGGCACATATAAGGAAATGTCAACTTCTACTACTGCATTTATCAGAGCTAATGCACTGCAAGAGAAAATGGAAAACTCAAAAGTCTTCTTAATATTGAACAAATCCTTATGCAAAACCTAAGGACCTTATATCTTCTTCATGGAAATGGAACTCACGCTACCACATATGTTTTTATTTTTGAAAACAAAATGAGAGTAGGCTATTACTTCAGGCTCCCCTGAAGCAAATGCTGGACTAGTTTAAGTTGTTCTCAATAGAGCAATTTCCTCTCCTTGGACATTATAGGCAGAACTGTCCTAGCACACAAATCCCATAGAGGCCCCAGTGGTGTTTTCTTATAGAGAAAAATAATTATCAAGACTGACAAGGGATGGGCTTAAAACAAGCAGGATGAAGGTTTTACTAGAAATCTATACAAAGGAGGGATAATAATATTTTCAGAGTGAAAAATTCATTATTGACAGGATAGAGAACTTCATTTCTAGTCATTTTGGTTACTTTTAGTATTCCTTTCCTTACACTCACAGCCTGTAAGTAATTGTGTGTATAAAAGTATTTTCTCAAAAGAATATCCAGTGCTGAAAATATGGCAAGATATTTTTTGCAAGAGTGAATCAATAGGAGGAAGAATTCTCTTTAGAAAATATCTCTTAAGCGTACATAGAGGGAGAATGAGTCATGTTGAGTCGTTTAAGCATGGAATTGGCCCAAATGTTATTTGTTACTTCTGGGAGTTTGAGAAACCAGGGCTGAGGATGAGAGCAAATAGGTGAATATATACATAAATCCCCAAGTTTAACAAGCGACGCTTCTATGGCTCATGAATCTCCATCGCCTCCCTGATGGTAAAAGTAAAGAGGAGGCCATAAATTACAGCTTTTACGACTATGCGTTGGTGTGAGGCGGCATTGTTGTCAGCTCATGTTCTGCCTGCATGAAAACGTGAAGGAATTCACAGCTGAGGTCTTCAGCAGAGCAGCGCAGGTGTCCACCACACGGCCCCCCACAGACCTGAGGGGCCCTTTGCAGGCATCTCCTAAAACTGGCTTTTGTGGTCTTATAGTAAAATGAGTATAAGGTTTCACCAAACTTAGGAGATTCTGGAACTCACATCTTTGACATCTTCTGAGGCTGCATGATGCTGTGGCAATGAGATATAGTTAGGCTGTCCCATTTCAGCTAAAAGTGCGTCTTGAGCCAGGGAGATAGCTCCATGGCTTAAGCGCTTGCCTGGCAAGCATAAGGCCATGAGTTCAATCCCTGATACTAAAAAGCAAAAAATAAAAAATAAATAAAAATACATCTTCCAAAAGTGAATCTAAGCTGGGGCTCAGGGGATAGCTTAGTGGTCTAAGCGCCTGCCTGGCTAGTGCAAGGACACGGGTTTAATCCCTGGTACCACATGCTGTGCTGCCGCGCTGGCCACCAAAACCAGGCACGGTGGCACATGCCTGTAATCCCAGTGCTGGGGAGCCTGAGACAGGAAGATCACTATGAGTCTGAGCTGCATAGCGAGACCCTGTACCAAATAAATAAATAAATAAAAGATTAAAATAAAAGCAAAACCAGACCCAGTGCTGTTTATATGTAAGACTGGCTGTCTTTTTATATCAGCGAACTTTCTCAAGAGCACAAGCATGGAGCAATGCCCTGCTGAGGCACCCAAAGTAGCGTGAGGAATTAAATAAAGGAATAGGCCCAGTGTGGCAAGCACATACAAAAGACTTTCTGAAACTTCACTTCGACAGTGGTTTGGGCTATTCTGACTAGTTGTTTATTTTAATCTTTTTGCACTTATTCCACTGAGCCATCTCCCTGGCCCGAAAGCAGTATCAATCTTTTTTTTTTCTAGTTGTTTATTTTAGTGAAAATTATGAACATGCCTGAATATAATCTTAATTATTAAAATTACAAGCTTTTTAAAAGTTTGTTCTATCATCATTAAGCAACAACTATAACCAAGCACTTTATTATGTC
>NDGN011414850.1:0-15486 GCA_002564285.1 Tympanoctomys barrerae
TGTTTGTAAATAGGATATCATTTCTGCATCTTGTACAACAAACAACCACTAGGAAGGCAGTATCCAATGTGTTAATTATTCGAACTGTCCTATGAATTCGATTTGAAACTGTCTCATTGCTATTTATTTCTCAATAAAATTATGCAAAAAGAATAAAGTATTTAGAATTAAATTTAATTCTAGAGATGAAAGATCTCTGTATGGAGTACTATAAAAAATGAGAAAAATTTAAAAAGACATAAATAATGGGAAGATATTCTATGCTTCAAGATTTAAAGAATCCAAATTGTTTCATATCTGTAATACCCAAGTACTGGATATATATTCAGCATAATTTTCATCAAAATTCCAATGGCATCCATTACTGGAAGAAAACAAGAATTCTAAAATTTGTATGGAACTGTAAAGAATCCCAAATAGTCAAAGAAAGCCTAAAAACAAAATTGCAAGCAGTACCACTTCCTGTTGTCAAATTATATGGTAAATCTAGTAATCAAGACAGTAGGGCATAAAGCTGGTTATGTTTTAGTCCATAAAAACAGACACATCGCCAACAGAACAGAAGAGAGAGCCTAGAAATAACTCAACTATGTTTGTTCAGTTGTCTTTTGACAAGGGCACCAAGAAGGTACAGTGGAGAAGGAACAGTTTCTTCAATAAATATTGTTGGAAAAACTGAATATGCACATGCAAATGAATGAAATTGGACTCTTACACCATGCACAAAATCAACTGAATATAATTGATGAAAATGTGTCTTGCAATGTAAGAATTAAATTTAAGGTAGTCAGGGTCATGAGGTATGTAACTAAACCTTTCATTTATGAATTGTAGTCATATTTAAAAAGGAAAAGATATGGAAAATTTGTTCTCCTGTGCAAGAAAAGGAGGTGATTGTCCTCAGGATGGTTACTATTTGCTCTTTCTCTTTACTAATAAAGGGAATGAAAAAATGACTTAAAATGTAACAAGATGGAGGCAGGTTAAAAGGGTGCATGGGCCTTCTAAACTCAGACCTTCTAAACTCACCAATGGGGTGGCTTTATAAGGAGTAGGATTACTAAGAGAAGCTGTGCAATTGCTGCGATTGACAATGCTCTTCATCTCCTTAGACATGAAACTGTTTAGCAGTAGGGAGTGAACTGGCTGGCTGCCCCCAAACTTTCTAGTCACAAGGGCCTCGGAGTCTTAGCAAAAGAGTTCAGTCACCCTTGGGTTCCTGAAAGCCCTACGCTGCTGGCCTTGGTGGCAAGCATCTGTCACTTGACAGAGTGATTTAGTGATATCAAATAGCTCAGTGATTAATCAGGAAAACAAGTGAGCAGTTGACATAAGAGAGGGAAAAAATAACCAGGGAGACGCTGTGGGGCAAAAGCAGCCCCAAGCGCTTTCAGGGGTGTTTACCAGTCACAGCCCATTCCAAGGAAAAAATTCACTGTTCCACAGCAAAATTACTGTTTACTGTGCTCAGGAAAAATCACTCTCTTAAATTATTGGCCGAATTAACAAGTAGTCTAAATCTACACTTTCTTACCAGAGCCATGAGCGTGTTCTAGAAGTCAGCACTCCTCATACCACTTCTTCCCCCTGGCTCCATCCAGCATTCTCTGCTTTCCTCTAAGCCTTTTATCTACTCCCTCCCTCTTTCTCTTCTTCCTGTAGAATATTTCATTCAAACAGGACTTGATGTAGATGCTCAATAAAAAAGCACACACAAAAAGCTGCTGGAGCAGAGGTGAGGTCTCAAACTACATGGTCTGTCTGGTGTTTCTCTTTGTTGGTATCCCCTAAAGAGGTCTCAGAACAGTTTTAAACTATTGGAACAGGAAGAATAGATTCCAAGTCCCACTGCACAGCAATCAATTGCAAAGAGAGAGCCATTGGATCATATTTGAGGGCCTTCCACAATCCCATTGATTTAAAATATTTAGGGCAATGCGTAGGGATGGGTATTTTCAGAAACCTTGGTTGGCAATTCTTCTGTATCTATCCTGACACAGATGGAAAGACTCAGGTAGGGTTTTCCTTGGATCCCGTGCTTGGTGGGCTCCAATTCTATCTTCAGCCAGATCTGGAAGGTCTCGATCAAATTTGGCTTGAAAAAGATTAAATTGGCACCAGAGCTCCAAGGGATTCTAAAGGGATAAAAACTGAGTGGCTACTCAGGCACTCTCTAGCTGTCCATGGGAAGGCAGCATGGGCTAGAAATGGGACAAACTCATGGGCTTGGAACACGTACATCAGGGGGAGGATGTGGTACACAGCACTTTGCTGGGAAAGGTTCCCAAGAGACTCTGGTGAGGTGAAGGGGAAGAAAAATCCTGAAGCTTGTGCATACATATCCATCCATCTGTCCATCCACCTATCCATCTTGTCAACCAAACACAAAGCATGGCTGAAGGTGGAAGAGCAGATGGAAGAGCTGTCAGTGTGTTGGCCTTGGACTCAGGGAAGAGACCCTTCAAGGACAGAGCTTGTGGCACATCTCTTTTGAGAGCTGAAGAGATAACAGAAGAAACAGTAAGAGATGAGAGAACAGGAAGGAGAACAAGTGGGACTATGGAAATGGGCCAGAGCTGATATCAGGATGTGAAAGGTCTAGGAGAACAATGGTTGCTGTCCAGTGTGACCTCAGCTTTCTCCAGAGACATCAAGATGCAGCTGGTGCTGGGGAAGGGCAGAGGGCAATCAGGGTGGAGAAGAGGAGGAAATGGAGGAACATAGCACCTTCTCCCTAGCTGGGTAGGCTGGAGGGTGGGGGAAGTGTAGGGGTCCATTGATCTCCCAGTGTGATCTGTTGTACCCGGGGAGAAATGTGGCAGGAATGAGGAAAAGATAGACAAGAAGACAAGAGCTGGGTTAGGTAGTGGATCAGCTGCCTGGCTGACAAAATGACCCCCAGAGCAACAGTATGGATGTTTATTTATACCTTTGCAAAGTTAGTAAAACATGACACATGGGTGCCTAGTAACTAATAGCTGACATTAAGCAGTGAGGATGCTTATCTCAACACTGAGGTAGCTTGACTGTTTTAGGCACTGAGTCCTAGTCCTGTTCTCACACATTTGGCCATTTTCTAGCTTCTTCTATGGTTCCCAACAGCGAAGCAAGGCAACCTGAGTCAGATCTGGGAAACAAAGACTTGTCAGAAGCTGAGGATGAGCCTGGCTGTGGTGGAGGGGAAGTTGTTCCAGTGGAGGACAAACTAAACACTTGGAAAGGGCAGCTGATTTAGCACAGTCCAGAAAGGAGAGTCATCAGAAAGAGCCACCTTGTCTGTCCCAAGTTCACCCACTAGCAACTCTAAGAAAGGGTTGGGGATAGACCAGCTGTCCATGGTCTAGAGTTTGGGGGAGGAGAAAAACGCCCCTCTAGTCTCAAGTTGAGTGTCTGTTCAAGAACACTCTTGTAAGCTTCACAGACAGCAAAAGAAAGTGAAGCTGATGCAACTGAGCCTCGGAGAATCGCTTCTACTTCGAATATCCTGAGTCCCTCGTCCTGCCTAAACAAGTCTTTTCTACCCACCTGCAGGTTTGGCCCTCTCGTTTTTGTATCACTCTGGGCTCTTTCTGCTGTCTCTCTCCTAATAGCTGGTTGTGACTACTGTGTGGCCCCATTCCCGCTCCCCAGGTAGCTCTGCTCTAGGGGCAGGACCCTGTAAGGGCTTTCACAGAATGCGCTGGCAAATGAGCATTAAAGGTGGGTGGAACCTTCTGGAAGAAGAGTAGAGTAGCAAGGAGTTGGATAGGAAGCATGTTTGGAGCCCCGTAGTCGCTAGAGCAGCGGCCAGCACATTGTACAAAGAGCGTTCGTTTATTCAGCAAACTCGCACTGTCACCTTCTAAAGGCCAGGAACTGCCTGGGCAGGAAACATTCTTGAGCTACAAAAACGGACAAGAACAGAAACCCTATTTTAATAAGAGGAAACCACTAATAAAACTGATCAGTAAGTACCACCCCAACCATAAGGTGAAGGAGCTACACAAATAGGAGGCTCAGGACAGCCTTGTCGCTGAGAAGACAGTAGGCAATGTGACTGAAACTCATTCAGTCCCTGGAGGGCTGGGAAAAAACCCTCCATCCACTCCTAGGTTGGACTTCCTGGACCACAGCGTGGGGAGGTGGGGTGGGCCGGTGCGGTTCTCCGAGCGCACCACGAGAGGGAGCCCGGACCCCTCCTAGCGCCACCGCAGCCCTCCTGCACAGTCTAGCAAGCAAAAGTTTTTCTTAAACTAACAATGCCAGTGTAAGGAGGTGCTCGAGCCTGATTGGACGGGAGAATTTTGCAGGTTTGATTCCTTGATTGGACAGGAGGTGTTAGGGGGTGGGGAGAGCGCTGATGGTGGGGGATCCCGCTCCCTCCCTCATCAGTCTGGCCGGCTCCATCCTCTCTAAGCTCCGCGGTAGCTTGCAATGTGACACCAGGACGTACACGCTCTCGCGCGCTCTCCTAGGCTCGCTCTCCCTCGCCCTCTCTCTCTCACATACGCACGCACACACCCACCTCTCCCATAAACACACACACACACATGCACACCCACATCCCCGCGCGCCCGCACCGCCCCACGCGCGCACACTCCCGCCCACACCCACGCCCACGCCCACGCCGCGCTCCTGGAAGTCCGGTACCGGCGAGAGCGCGAAAGGATACGGAGAAACCACCCGCGGAGAGCGCAGCGACGCCCCTGGACGCGGCGCCCTCCCCGCCCGGCCGTCTGGGCTCGGGCTCGGCCTGGGGGCCGCCGGCTGGCGATGGCCCTGGATTGCCTGCTGCTGCTCCTCCTGGCATCCGCGGTGGCCGCAATGGAAGGTAACGTACCCGTTGCCGAACAAGTTAGCGGCTGGTGGCTGCTGCCTCCGGGTCCCCGCGCTCTGCGGCTCGCGGGGCTTCTCTTGCTGCTTTGCGTTGCCAGTAGCCCGGAAACCTGCGGCCAAGGCTGTCCGAGAGTCTCAGTCGCATCAGAGCGCGGGGATAGGGCGGCAGCCGCTGGCGCACCCCGAGCCGGTTCTCGGTGCTCGCAACTGGCTCGAGGAGTCCCCGGGCTCAGCGCCCCGGCGCGCTTTGACAGCCGGTACGCACGGCTCTCAGACTCCCAGAGCGCGGGTCCCGCTGCAATGCGGTGAGAGCTCCGTAGCTCCGGGCAGAGCTGGGCTTTGGGGAAGAAGGGTCGCCTCGGGCCAGCAGGCTCCCGGAGTAGGGTCACCCCTGCCTGGCTTTCCTGTCCCGGGCACTGCTGCGCTTCAGAGCGGCCAAGCGTCACCTTCCTTTCCTTAGCTCACTGTCCAGGCGCCTAGACGCTGTGCTTGGCTGGCAAGCGCTGGGCACCAGAGCCTCTGCCTGGGCACCTCGCGAGTAGACCCCGGAATAGAGTGTCCGAGTAGTTTACGGGCTGCACCCTGGGGGAGTAATCCGGAGGTCCGGCATCTTCTGGGATTGCATCTTTACAGGGTCAGTCGGGCGAGGTCGACATCTTTTTCGCATTGGATAGAACTGGTCCGGCTTAAATTCGCCCAACCTACCCGCCGTCCTGGAGAGAGGACTGGGTGGCTGGGAGCTGATGGGCAGCGACACTGTCAGTTCAGCTTGGGCTTTGCCTCCAGCTGGTGGCCTGAAAAACGCGCTCCGCGGGCACCAGCCTGGCACTCCAGGGGACTTGGGCGCCCGCCGCGCCCGCGAATCCCGGTGGGAAATCCCTGCCCCGCTCCCGCCTCCGCGCCCTCCCTTTCCCCCTCCCTCTGTCCTCGCGGCTGAGTGGTGGCCGCAGCTCCGCGGAAGAGGAGGAAGAGGAGTTTGAGTTGGGAGGAAGGCAGCCTCTCCGGGCTGGGGGGGGGGGGTTGTGTCACGCGCCGCAACAGCCCTCCTGCACCCATTTCTAGACCTCCACGCTGGGCGAGCTCCGTGGGAGACCTCGCGCGAAAGGGACACAGCCCTGGCTTTCTCCGCTCTGTGTTCCCATTTGGGAACTTGACTCACTGGGATGTCCTTTCCCAACAAGACTGTGATTCGACGCCCAGTGGAAACTCTCTCCAAATACTAGATAGTTCAGCGACCCCCACCCCTCAGAAATCACTGGCCTTTCCAAAAACAGAATTGGGGCCTCCAGGGGCAGCTAAGGTGCCCTGGCCTTTGGGAGAGACCACCACTCCTCCGCTTGTTGTGGTGGCGGCCAGGGCGAGCGCGGCTCCGCTCCGTGCCTAGAAAGCTCTCACTTGCCTTTCTGAAGGTGGGTTTTTATCCCCTGCCCCCGCCTCTGCTCTGTCACAATGCTGGTCTTTGTGGGGAGGGTGTTGCTTTTTGCAGCATGCAGGGGGTATTGGAGACACAAAGAGAGTGGTCCGCAGCCTAGGGAAGGGGAGCTTGGGGCTGACTTACTGAGTACCACGTGAAGAAGCAGATGAAGAAGGGAAAGGAAAGGAGCAGCTAGCCCTCAACCTGGCAACAAAGCCTGTGAGCTCTGCACTGCACTTCGTAGCTCTGGGGTGGAGGCCCAGGGTGAGGCCGGGACTTTGAGGTTCAGGGAGTGGGTCTGGGGGAGCAGGTGCACTCCTGGGTGCCTCTCCTTCACCCTAGGGACTCAGCACCTAAACCAGGATCTCTGGCAAAAGAAGTGGTCGTTTAAAGAGCCAATGCCTGTGAATAAGCCAAGTGTAGGATCCACTTTCCTCTCCAGCTCCCTCTTTTGGGCCAGCCAGGATCTCTGCTGGGTAGAAGCCCCTGAGGGTGCCATTGTGTCAGCGCCCAGCCTGGTACACAGGGCTGTGCCAGCGGGGGCCTGTTGGTGCTGCCCACCGTGGAGCTACAGCTCTTCGCCTGGTGCATTGGGGAAACTTTGCCAGGTAGAAAGGAGCTTTAGTCTGTGAGCTGAAAAATCTTTCCAGCGAGGGTTAACAGAAATACCACATTCAGCAGAATATTAAAGCAGCCCCTCTGTCCCTGCTCAGTGCACAGGGATAGTACACACCATTCACTCCCTCTTTTCCTCGAATGAACACAGGCAGGTTCATTTTCTACTCCACACAGAGCCACCTTCCCTCCTGCCTGGCTGGGCTGAGGCCAGCGTCATTTGGTTGGTGATGAGTGAGGAATAATTATCAGAAAAGTGAATCAATGAGCTGTGTACACAGAAAGCAGGGCCTTCCCAAACTCTGCTGTGGCCCGGGGGTGTCTCTCTTGGATGATTTCAGCAATTCCCTGGGCTCTCTGCGGGATCTTGTCACCTAGGGCAAGCAGCTCTGAGACCCAGCAGATGTCAGCTCCTGCCAGAGCAGGGACAAAGGACCAGTGGCAGTCAGTAGCCTGGTGGGGAGCTCTGACCAGGGGAAGTCTAGCCTTATGTGACCTATGCCTGAGGGAAGAAGGAAGGAAAGGAAAAGAGGGAGGGAGAAAAGAAAGAAGGGGAGGAAGGAGAAAGGGAGGGGAAGGAGGAGAGGAAGGGTGGGTCCAGAGCTCCATACCATCCTAAGCCTAAGGAAGGAAAGAGGACAGGGCTGGCAGGTGGCCACGGAGGTAGAGGGTGAAGGAGCTTTGATTTGCAAGGCATCAGGGTGGAAGCTGATTGGCCCCAGGTGGCTGAGGGCTGAAAGAAAGCACCCCTTCCTTCTTTTCTCCCCTGCCCTGCTCCATTTCTGGCTCTTCTGCTTTGTGAGGGGAGAGATGGCACTGCAGGGAAGAGGCTTTAGGGGCCTTTTGAGTGTGCTTGCAGAGAGGGGCAAGACAGGCTGTAGAGGCAGCCACCTGACACCCTCTAGCCTTCTGGACACAAAGCCAGGCCTCTTTTATCTACCTTCTGACAAACCACTGTTTCTTCAAACCAGTGTCTTTTTACATCAGTTCTGAGCAAGTCCTGAGAAGGAGAGGTAAGCATTTGTGGTGCAAAGGCAAGCGCTTAGTTCTCTGAGCTGCTTCTTGATGTGCACCCTAGAATAGGATCCGAAAACCTGGGACTGGTCATGTTGGATTTGCATCAGACACCAGCCCACGTGTGTGTGTGTGGGGGGGGGAAGGGGCCATTCCTGGACCAAGCGTATTGGCTGTGCAATTGCTAAACTGCTCATAGCATCCTCCCAACCTCTTTCTGTGGCCAAAGGTTGGCCACGGGGTGACCATACACTTGCAGATATGGCTGAAGGACCCTGGCCAATCCGAACACTGCCAGGAGCCCTACTCCCTGGTGTGGCCTAGAGTGAAGTAATGCCAGGCGGGGTTGAGTTGTGCCTTTGTGCTTGTGGCGGGTCTCTTGGTGCTTGACAAGTGGTGGGCACACGTCAGGTTCTTAGGGTGATACATGAGTAGAGGACTGAGTTACAGTGGCACTTTGTGGTATGCCTCACCTTGCAATGTTGGAGCGTTGCACTATGCTCATTTTAGGCACTAAGTCTCCATGACAGTAGAAGTGGAAAAACCCAAGCTAAGCCCACGTGTTATAACAGGCCATTAGGCTAGGTAGTGACTTGTGGTTTTTGTATTTTTTGTGTGTGAAAATTTGTTGCGTGTACATCACTTTTGCATGTCCATAATCATGCTCAAGTCTCTAAGCACTAGCAGGTACTGAAGATTTTTTTTTTTAATGCCTGGGAATGAGAGTTGAGGTGTGGCTTTGTGGCAGTAACAAGTCAAGGCTCACAGCTCTGGGGTCATTCCTCAGCCCAGAAAAAGTTTGGGAAAGAAAACAATACATTTGAGACAATTCTGTCTATCAACTGATTATATTTTCTGCATATTTTGAGAAGATATTGTGGTTCAGTACTTGTGGAGGGGCTCCCTCGAGCCACACCTGGTGAGGCAGGAAGGAAAAGCAGGTGAGGTAGGAAAAATGCTCTGGCAATGCACACAGCTGTCAAGCGCCAGCAAGCCCCAGCCCCAGACTGGACCTTCTGGATGGTGAAACAGAGCTGCCAGCAGCTGGTGATGCCCCAGGCATGGGGTGGGGGGATGCTAGCTTGTGCAGAATTCTGCCGCAGCTCCTCCTGTCTATTGTCAATCTGTGTAAACCTAGACCCAGATCTGAGAGCCCCTTTTAACCTATCAAAAGGTGGGATCCTACCTTCAAAGATGTGGCTTGGGAAAAGCTGTTGAGGCAGAGGCATGATATGGCCCCTTAGTTAATTCTGTCCATCAGGAAGTAGTTTGGATAGCACAAATTGGACCAAAGAAGAAGCATGGTGCCAGAGAATGCAAGAACCACATGGCCTCTGCTTCTGGATCTAACTTGGGGACATTCTGTTTACTAGCCACTACCCTCTCTAGTTGCTTGAATAAAGTTCATGATTTGGGGGGCAATGGAAAGAGTTGTTGAGCCAGGAATGGGCTCTGTCTAAGGATGGGTCTGTAGGTGATATTGTAATATGGTCACAGGATCATATAGCCAGCATATTCTACTGGCTTCTTATCTGACAATTCAATCACTCAGAGAAAATCACCCAGTCCACCTGCTGAAGTGTTTTGTTTTATCCACCTATTCTGACCTTAGGTATGGGGCAAGTAACTTCCACTATGAGGACACACTCCATGCCAGGTTAAAAGAAAGGGGATGCTATTAAAATTAAAGGTTCATACATAAGTAATTAAAATCATTTATAGTAAATTTCTAGGAGTCATTAGTAGCACTTAGATTAAGAAGGATAGTGGTTCCCCCCCCCCCCAGCGTGCCTGAGAGGTAGTGGCAATTTTGAAGTTTGAAAGAAGGGAATACCATTGCAGGCCACAGTTTTCACACCTCAGGAAGTCTGTATGCATCTGGGTAGCTTACTGTACAGACTTCAGGGTTTTGACACTGGGAGACTAGCAGGTCTGGATGGATCCTGAAAATGTGCACTCTAGTGATTGGTCTCCCACAAGAACTCACTGTAGGTGCTTCCTGGAAATGCTGCCCAGGAGCATAGCGTAAAACAAATAGACCTTGATCAACAATCCTGGCAGGTCTCACCTCACTCAAAATGGCCTGGGCATCTGCGTTTTATCAAGAGACCTTGATGATTAAGATACACACAGCCTGGCACCAGTATATTTAAAAACTGTTGTTGGACTGGAGGTCTGTGCTGGACTATGGATTTTCATAAGGAATCTACCAGAAGGACTGGCATCCCTGATCTCCTTCCTGTAGGGACCATTCTTACAAAGAAGTAGTCAGCAGACAAGTGTCCCCAGAGATGCCCTGGGAACTCTACATCCTGAGGCAGTGGAGGGGACACACAGGACCCTTACCTGTCCGCTCCTGTCCAGAGCACGTCCCTACATCTGCATGCTGCGTGTCTGTGTTCCCTGGAAGAACTCTTTTTATTTCTCCCTCTTCTGCACTAGCTATTTAAACAACCTGAATATTTCCATTAGACTTCCATGTAGCCAAAGGTGGTGGAGAAACAGCACTGGATGTCTGCCCTTCTGAGGAAATTACTATAATAATAAAGTAATACCTTGGGAGGAATTTCATATTTAAAAGAAAAATTTTGCATGAGAAATTCCTTAGCTCCTTCTGCAGATTTCACTTCAATTGCAGCTATAGGCAGGGCCTTTGGGTCAAGGCATTTGATTGTGTTTAAAGGGAGGGAGGCAGGGAATGGCTACCTAGGACCACTTGATCCCTGTTGCCTTATAGAATGATGTTGCTCATGCTTCTCTGGGAATGGGAAGGTGGGAACACACTTTCCAGAAGGCCTGGAGGGCAGGGGTGAGTTCTTTTTGCTGATCGAAATTGCTTTCCATCTGATCTGAGACCCAAGAAACAGCTGGATGCCTGGTTAGCTCCTCTGCCCCCCACTCCTGTCCCCATTTTCTCCCCAACTTTATTTTTTCATTGAGTCACATGTGATGGTTGGTATAGGGACAGCAGGAGCTTGGAGTGGGGGTACACCCAGGATAAGGCAGCAGCATCCACAGTTGTAGATCATTTCCATCTGGGGCAAGGTGACTGGTGAATGGAGGAGGTGGGACAGGTCTGCATGGTCAGCAGCTTGGGCCCTGGCCTAGTGCCCTTCGCGAGGAAAGCCCTGCTCTAGAAACCTCCCACTGTTACCGCATGAAATTAGCAGGCAGGTGATTCTCAGTGTAGCTGGATGAGCTTGCCTCTAACTTTGTAAATGAGAAAGATTTATTTCCAGAGCCTAGGAAACGTGTTCATTCATTATGCCATGGTGTTCCAGGGCAGGGTGAGCATTTCATTCACTCTCTCACTGGTTTTCCAGCAAGTGTGGGGCTTTAGCTATAGGGGGATGCCCTGAACCAAAGGTCTGGTGCCCTGCCCTATCCTATAATGACCCTGCTGGTGATGCGACCATCACCATGGTGCATTTGCTCCAGGGAAGAAAAGATTATGAAAGAGAAGGCCTGTTTCCCCCTTTGTTGCAAGTGCAGACCATTCTCCAGGTCAGGTGAAATCCCAGCACCTGTAGCCAACACTATTAGCAGCTGCTTAAGTACACGGCTTCTGGAAGGCTCCTTCAGAGTTCCCTGCCACAGAACTGGGGCAATGTGGAAAAATATAGGAGATTTCCTGAGAATTACCCAGACTCATTTCAGCCTACAGACTGCACCTGAGGCCCTGCATCTCTCATCTCTCCCCTCCTGCTTTGTGGCAGCAAGTGACAAAATGACCAATTTGCATTTAGCCTCCTTGCTCTGCTTCTGAGTCCCACAGTGGAGGTGCTAATGAGCAGAGGAATAGGTGGAGGCAGGTGGCCAGGAGAGGGAGGGCCAAGAGAGGGGCCTGTAGCCTGGCATTAGCTTCTAAGGTCTCTGGGACTTACCTGGGGGCCCTTTAAGCTTCGGAGAGCCAGCAGGGTCAGGACTGAATGCACTCTTGGTCTTGACACGTTCATACATCATCCAAAGTGAAGCTGAGAGACCTTCCCTGAATCCCACAGCCTGGCAGCACCTGCACCAGGCCCAGCCTGTCCTCCCGTGGCCCCCACACCCTTAGTGACCAAGCATTAGGAGTGAGGCAGCAGAGGTTTGCAGAGGTTAACTACCTCAGAGCTGAGATTCAGACCAAAGCGTGAAATGCCCAGTGCCTGTCCTCTGGGTTCGGCACTTCTTCTGTTTGATGTTGCTTATTTCTGAGTAAATCGGGGAGCATTTATTAACCATGAGCTGTTGCTCCTCGTCTGCCAGGTGTCATCCACAGTACCAGACAGGCCCCTTCTTGGAGACGGTGACACTTGGGTCTCTAAGGCCAGGCCTTCTTTCTCTGCACAGCCTCCTCACCTGATCTGCAGCTGGAGGAAAAACTTTGTCACTCTCCACTTGCATTTTTCTGTTTGCACATTGCCTGTCCTATGGACCCTGCGTGGTGGGGATTATGGTCTCTTTTTCAGTGTGTCCTTTGCCTTTGATGAGCTGTGGGGCTTCAGGTTGCAGTGTGACAACAATGCTTGGATCTTTATGGCCATGACACTGTGCAGTTTCCTGGGGCTGTCTCTACAGCCTCCCTTACAGAGGAAGGGACAGTGAGAGGTGGTCACTTCCGGGCACCTCTCCAGCTCCTTCCTGCAAACTCTGCCTCGCCTGCTTCCATGTGGGCCCTGATGTTTCCTGAGTTCTGGCTACAGCCATCCTCTGGCCAGGTGCGGACTACAGAGGAAGACCCCAGAACTCCGCCTCAGTCCCGAGTGTGGGAGCGGCTATGGGAGGAGAGAGACCTTTCAGCCTCCTAGCCTCAGTGGACAGTGGCCAACCTCAGGGTCTGACTGTGGAGTGGGCCGAGCAGGCAGATAGGAATAATTGCAAGCAACTTCATCGACAGTAGCAGCAGGGAGAATGGCTTATCTGTGAGAAGCAGCTGGGCCCTGCAGTTAATTGTTCTGTTGTTTTCCTCTTGCTGTTTTTCTAGCACATCAACACAGGACCTTTGCCCTTGTCTTTCTTACTGGCACTAAGACTAGCTGGGAGGTGAGCTGGGAGGAGAGGAACAGGGGCTCAGCCCAGGTAGTTTTATAGGAGCTCTTGCTCCTGAACTCTGCGCTGGTTCTTCCTTGGCTGTTGGTAGCTGAAGGACCAGGAAGCTGATCCAGGGGTGGACTGAGGCCCCATGGCAGAGTGTGCCAGTGGTCCTAGGGGATGAGGCACGTACTGTGCACTTTGGGGGTGAGGACGGCGGTATCATTGTCATCAAATCATCCTCTGAGTTTTGGGGCAGTGCTGGGGGCTAGGAGGATGCTCCTCAGAATGTTTGGTATCAGACCACAGCTCAGTTTTACCTGGCCACACCTGTGTGTGGGCTTGCTCGCTCCCTTCAGGATCAGTACGGGACCCTTCACTGTCCGGCTCCTCCCCAGCTGCACACAGGCACATGCGTGCACACTCATGCCTGTGGGCACAAGGCCGCCCAGCTGCACATGTCCTGGGCCCCCTTTTTTCATACACAGCGGTCCCCCAAGCCTCCCATACCAGAAGTTCTGGGCTGCCCCGCTTGCTCTGCTGGTGCTGCGTGAGTGCCCCTCCTATCTTTCCTGGGTAGCCCTAAATTGTCCTTCTTACTCCACCTCTGTGATCATCTCTTCCTGGAAGCCTTCCACCCTCGCCCCACGCTGGTGGAGTAGGGGCCTGTGGACCCAGCTAGAGATGCCTCTGCTCCCCTCTCCTGGATACGCACAGCTCTGTGAGCCCTTGCAGGTGCGGTGCTGTCTCGGTTGTGACATCTTTGTACATGCACATAGAGGTGTCAGCATGTATGTGATTACTTAATGGATAAAAAGCAAGATGAGACAAATAGAGCGCTTGAACACTGAACCATGTCCTATGCGGTTTAAAGCATGTCTGCAGAGGCTTTGGGACTCTTCTTAGCAAGCACAGAGTCTGATTCCGCACTCTGCTTGAATGTGGACCAGCCCGCGATTCACTCTGATGGTCGTGAATGAGCGGTGGCCGAAGCCATGCTGCACAGCTTGGGAGGTGAGGCCGTAAAGTACAATAAAGCTTCTGCCCACTGCATTCTTTGTCCAGGGAAGCTTGCCATTGTGACTTAGCGACCACGTGGTCAGGAAACTCAGGTGACACGGAGAGGCCACAGCCAGCATCAAATGCTGACCACGAATGAGCAGCTCTGTGGGGGGTTGCACCCACCCCTCCAAGCCACCCCTGCTTTCTCTGAGTGGGGAGAGACAAGCCTGCCACATGAGTTCTGGCCAAATTGCAGACTCACAAACAAAATCACATGGTTATTGCTTAAAACCACTAGGTTTTGGATTGGCCTGCTGTATGTCAATAGGCAAGTGAAATATGCTAAGCAGAGTAGAAGAAAATGGCTTAGAGAAAACTAGGAAGAGAGTTGGGGGAACGGTAGGACAAGAGAGGAGATAGGGTTATAATTTATTGTGGGCCATGGACTGTGCACGAACTAGGGCATGTTCCAACTTTGGGGAGCATAGGTTTCGCGTGGCATGAAGAAGATGAATAACTCACAATATCATTTCAGTACAGAACTACAAAAAGGCCAGAGAAGGAGTGTGATGGGCAGTCCTGGGTGAAAGCCTGGCCAGCTTAAAGTAGGGGGGAAATCCTCCCTCTGTAGCAAAGCTTGACGGCGGCCTCAGAAAGCAGCCTTGGGCTTACTGTGCCTGGAGACAGCTTTGGGATTGGTTACCGCACTCTGTCCACTCAGGCTGACTCAGATGGAGGAGGCTGCCCCAAGTGTTGGTGTGACCCTGACCTTGGGCATAAGGAGAGGGCCAAGCCACTCTGAGACTTGAGAGCCCCCAGCAGCCAACTAGAAGGAGGAAGTGAGCTGTCTGCCTTGTCGAGGAGCTGCTAGGCTCATGAAAGCTCGCCGTATTTATTGAGCATCTACATGAGAACCATTCTGCCTGAAACTAAACACATGGAGACAAAGCAGGCAGCCCTTCCTTCAAGGAGCTCCCTGATTAGCAGACTGGTGGGGGAGACAGAGGCTCACAAACTGCAATCTGCCACAGGACATATGAGAGACCCTAGGAGATACGGGAGAGTGGTTACATGCGGGCTGCCAGAAGAAGCCAAATGAGAGGGCTATGCCCCTAGCAGGGAGGATTTGGGGAGTGTGTGTGTGTGCGTGTGTGTGTGTGCTTGTGTGTGTGTGTGCATGTGAGATAGTGGATGAGAGGGAAAAAAGTATGTGTGAGAGAAAAACAGAGACTGAGTTAGGGTGTATGTGAGAGAGGGAGAGACAGACAGACAAACAAGAGCCACAGCCAGACACAGACGGTGAGACAGCAATAGGGAATGTGTAGCTGTGTGAGAAATTGTGTGTTTGAGAGAGACTGGACACACACAGGGTATCTGTGTGTGCATGGAAAGAGAGGGAGAGACAGGTGCACAGCATGTGTCTGTGTGTATGTGTGTGTGTGAGAGAGAGACAGAGACAGTGTGTGTTTGTGTGTGTGTGAGAGAGAAATAGACCTTGAAACAGAGAAAGTGTGTGTGTGTGTGTGTGTATGAGAGACAGAGAGAGAAAGAGAGAGAGAGAGAGAACACAGAGCGTGCATCAGTATGAGACAGAACAATAAAGAGGATATGTG
>NDGN011414857.1:0-21119 GCA_002564285.1 Tympanoctomys barrerae
AACTCAGGCCCTTGTGCTTGCCAGGCAAGCACTTATTCTACTAAGCCATCTTCCCAGCCCCTTCTGTGTCTTATTTCTGAATGATCCTTTGTGGGGCCTCCCATGTCTGGGTTGCCCACTGGCCTGTGTAGCAGCCCTTGATCTATAGCCAGTGCCGACTAGAATCAGGCACTTACTAGTCACTTCTCACTTTAGAGAAACATCCATCCTTTCTCACTTAGATAAATGTCCAAATGGTGGGAGGTTCTGACATCCAGGTGTGGCTGCTTCCTTCCCTGGTCCTCTCCTGACAGAGGCCTAGGTTGTCCTACGTGGACATCAGAGTCAAGCCCTGGAGCTACTCTGTGTGGTCCCTTTGTTTTACCTCTAAGATCCATCACTCATCCCTTGGTGGTCACCCCAAGGACATAAATGTCAGTGTCTACCCACCTTCTGCATTAGTTCTAGCTCTGGTGTTCTTAAGCCACAGGTGTTCTGCAACCTAAGCTCTTTCTGGACAAATTAAGTTGCCTTCTGTATCACTAGACCTAGGCTCACTGACTTGTAGAAAAACGACCAGCTTATTTGCGCGAGGGCTGTCTTTTCTTTTTTGGTAGCAATTGAAGGATACAGCACCACTGACCAGGACCCGGGACTTTTGAGTGTCTGGTCTTCCATCTTAGGTCATCTGCATGTTCTCTGCCCCCAGCTGCAGGTCCAGTCCTAATCATTATCTACTCAGGGCCCCATACTTGACTCTGAAGCTGAACTTGTGCTTTGATTTAACCTGACTCTCATTCCTCAAATGGGTCCCCACTAGTCTGTCTGGAAGCCCTCACCTGTCTGATTTCTGTTCATCTTCTAGGGCCGCTGTTTAACTTGAATCCTACATGTGGTCCAAGGTCAATAGCACTGTTGTTTTTGGCCTGGGCTATTGATTGTTTACTTGTGAAAGGAATAATTCATGGTGAAATAGCTTTGGAAACACAAAGTTAAAGAGATTCTTTGCTGCAGTACTGCTCAGCTCTTTCGATGAGCTTATGTGGCAGAGGTCACAGTGTGCTGTGTTCAGACCTGTTCCGGTCATGACTTGGATCTCACAGGAAACCCATTCTCCTCAAGATTGCTGAGAAACCTTACCTGGTTGCCTTCTGTAGGCCTTGGCTGTTCACTGGAAGGTCTGGATAAAGCCACGTTCATGGGCAGTCAGAACCACAGGCACCTTGAGGTCAGTTGGGCTCTGTGGCCTGAGTGCAGGTGTTTTTAGAACCCTGAACTCTGCTGAGGGAACAGGAAGAAGTCTTGGGTGGAGACATGGGGTATTATGGCATATCAAAGCTGGAGCCGTGAACAGACCTAGCAAGGGAGGAATTCAGATAGCAGTAGCAGTGATGAGAAGCCATTAGATGTGTACTCCTGCTGGAGGTTATGCCTGTTAATGCCCTCAACCATAAAAGCCACAGCCCTAGCTAGATCTGCCCCGTGTGAGTACAAGGGCAGGAGTCTGGAACTAGAGCCACAGAACTGACTTTTCCTTGCCAGTCAGTATCATTTGGCCAACAGAAATGGGCAAACGGGGTGGTAGTGGTGGTGGTGGCTGCAGCAGCAGCGGTGCTGTATTGTTATATGGTGATAATTTTTTCAGTGCATGTTGTATTCTTGGCTTTGTACCGAGTCCAGAAGTTAAGGAGAATTATGAAGATGTGAGGTGAGGGACTATGGTACAGCTTAGTGTAGAGCTCATACCTGTCTGAGGTCCTCATTTTTATCCCCAGTGCGTTAAAAAAAAAAAAAAAAAAAAAAATGAGAGAAAAGGCCCTGAGATCACAAAAGGCCTAAACCCAGAGGGGAGGGCCTGGTGCAGTTAGGAGGTGGCGACTCATCTGCTCTAACCGTAAAAATGTGGAGGAGCTAACAGTGCTCTTGAGCTCCCCTGTGGGAAGATAGGGCGCTGATCCCCAAGGGACAGTTCAGAGACATGTTAGGCGGCTCTAGTAAAGGGCTTAGGTTCAGGAGGGAACAGTCTGGCCTCCCTTGGGTATTCCTGGGCACATTAGCTGTAGAAAAGGGTGGGACAGGTTGTATGGCCCAGGAGAAAGCGTTGCCTGTAAAGAGCAGAACTAAAAAATCCATCAAAGGGGCCAAGGGAAGAATGTCCCCAAGGGAAACTGATGAACAGATCAGCAAAGGGGTCCTGCTGGCAGTCTTGGTGACTGCCTGGGAGAGGGAAAACCCTAATGTCACTGGTTGGAGTAACAGGGGACAGTGAGACAGGACAAGGCCCAGATGTTGGTGGAAAAGATGGGGACCATGGATGCTTCACGGAGTGAGTGTGACCTGTCCCTGGGAGGGGGCGCAGAGGCTGTCAGCAGCCTGGTGAAGTATTACAGCTTAGAGGTCTTTGGGAAGCAGCAGGTACTATGAGATGGACAGGGAGGCGGCCAGACAGCCAGGAATGGTAATGGTAGAGACGGTGTAGAGTTGGAGGGAAGTACGCAGAAGTCAGATCTGGATACTGCTGGATTTCTGGCCTGGGGGCAGGGGGGCGCAGTACAGTTCTGTAAGAGGACTGTGAGGAACACATACACAGGCCCTGGTGGTTGACTCCTGCCTGTGCCCTTCCTGATTTGGAAGGTATATCTATCCTTAGTTTTTTTCCTGGGACTCCTGACCCTCTTAACGTGTGCCAGGTGGTAGGTTCTCTCTACTCCCCACCCCGAGGCTCCTTAGGGTCTCTCCTCTGGCCCCTAGGGACCTCAGTTCAGGCCTCCAGGGTATCCCTGCTTGGTGCTGGGTTCACTGCAGGCACAGGCCAGCCCTGCCCATCTCAGACCTGCTGGACTCAGACCTGCTGTGGACGCTGGCCAGACTTCCCTACTGTAGGGCCCAGAAGCTGCTTGTACCCTCTGCCTTCACTGCTCAGCTTTAGCCTCAACCAGTTAGCAGTGTGCTTCTGTCTCACCCAAGACTGCAGGTATACCTGATGTCACAGCAGCATGGAGATATACCCTTTGAGGTGTGTCTTGGGCAGGTGTCTGACCTGTGATGCCCCTCCCTAGGCCAGGGTCAGTGTGTAAGTCTGGAGGTGGAAGTGTAGTCTAGCTCTGGTCTAGACCTCCGTAGTCTGGCTCCATGGCCCCACAGGTGTGAGTCCTTTATAGCCTTAATACCCCCCAAGCACCCCCTTGAGAACTGTTACCACCTCACTGTGCCCCAAAGCACGGGTACCATGAGGCCAGGCTCCATGGGAACAGCGAGTTTCATCTGGTGTGTTTGTTTTTTATTGGTTTTTACCTATTCCCCATGCCCAGCTCTGGTGTTGCTGGCGCATTTGCTGGGAGCACTGTCTCCCTCTTCAGGAAGTTCTGCTTTAGTCTGAGCATTTGGGAGGGGACAGCCAGTGGAGGCATGAAAACCAAGTGGAAGAGAGTGACTTCCTGAGAGGGGCTGCCTTTACATAGCTGGGAGGTGATGATCAACTGGTATGGAGCGGGCACGGATGATTCTGTATGTCTAGGACAGTAGAGGCTGACAGGGACCTTGGAGGAGGGATCCTTAGGCCAGTCTGAGCAAGGGTGGCCATCAGTTGGACAAAGGCCGGCCAGACAGCAGAGAGGATATCAGGGTACTCTGAACTACCGCATGCTAGCTCTGCCCTGAGACCAGAGGGCTGGCAAGCTCCTGTGCAGGCAGATCTTCCATATCCACCTGTTCTTAGAGCCCTGAGCAGCTGGACTGCTTCCTGAGTCCCTCCTTCCACAGGGCCCCTGGCAGGGTCCCTGCGCCTGGCTGCCCATTTTGTGGCTGTGACTGTGGGCCGTGTGGGTCTGGCCTGCTAACACTCTCTTTCATTGCTCTCTCCTGCCCATCTGCATGTGGCTGCTCTGTCTAGCTGCGCGGTGGTCCTGAGCGCCGGCTGTGTAAGTGAGCATGCCCATCCCATGCCTCTCGCAGTCCATATGCTGTGCCTGGCTGCCTGGGTCTGCTCTGCATGGCTGTGTGGGGTTTGGTTCCACTGACAGCCCATAGTAAGGGGTAGGATGGGAATGAGGGCTGTGGGTGTGGTTTCCTCTGGAGCAGTCACTCCAGGTAGGCCTTGGGCATGGCCAGGCTGAGGTGGGCTGGAGGCCTTGGTTGTTGGCAGGTGTGCTGGGAAGTGAGGTACCATCTTCCTGTGTGTGTGCCCGTGTATCTGCGTGTGTGCTGTCTCCTTGCCACTGCTGCTGCATGCCTGCAACCCATGTGGGCACGTTGCTGTTGCACATTGTCTGTAGGGAGGCTGCCTTCACAGCGTGGTGCACTGTGCTCACCCCTGCACGTGCTGTAACCCATGTGGGCATGCAAGCTGCCTCGTGTCTCTTGACACCACAGTACTGTTACATCTTGTGTAACTGCTGGCCCTTCCCATGTCCAGCCTTCCCGGTGCCAGCCCCAGCCTCTGGGTCTTCTCCACAGCACAGAGCTGGGGTGGGCAGGGAGGGTACCACTAAGTCTGACATCCAGGGAAGCAGTGGATGGGACCACACTTAGAGCCTCTGGGAACCGCACAGCCAGCCCTTGGACAGGGCTGCCTTTGCCCTGGTGGGCTGCTGTTGGCACCTCCGTGGAATGGGAGAACACCAGCCCTCCTCCTTACATTCCAGCCAGTGTAAAGGTCTCCAGAGCAGGGTAGTACTGGCTTTGACCCAGGAGGCCAAAGGAAGGGGCCAGGGTGAACATAGGAGATCCCTCCCGGTCCCTCACCCCAGCCCCATCTTCCTAGCCCCTTGCCCTGCTCCCCGCTGCCACCCTGCTTTACTTGGCTCCCCTCACCTGGCCCTGATCCCTCTCCCTCCGCAGGCTCTTCAGCAGCCTCGGTGAGCTGAGCACCATCTCAGCGCAGCGCAGCCCTGGGGGCCCGGGCACCGGGGCCTCCTACTCGGTTCGGCCTGGTGGCCGCTACCCAGTGGCGCGACGCGCCCCGAGCCCAGTGAAGCCCGCGTCGCTGGAGCGGGTGGAGGGGCTGGGGGCGGGCACGGGGGGCGCGGGGCGGCCCTTCAGCCTTACGCCTCCCACCATCCTCAAGTCGTCCAGCCTCTCCATCCCGCACGAGCCCAAGGAGGTGCGCTTCGTGGTGCGCAGCGTGAGCGCGCGCAGCCGCTCGCCCTCGCCGTCGCCGCTGCCCTCACCCGCGGCCGGCCCCAGCCCCGGCGCCCCCGGCCCGCGCCGGCCCTTCCAGCAGAAGCCACTGCAGCTCTGGAGCAAGTTCGACGTGGGCGACTGGCTTGAGAGCATCCACCTGGGCGAGCACCGCGACCGCTTCGAGGACCACGAGATCGAAGGCGCACACCTGCCCGCACTCACCAAGGACGACTTCGTGGAGCTGGGCGTCACACGCGTGGGCCACCGCATGAACATCGAACGTGCGCTCAGGCAGCTGGATGGCAGCTGACGCCTCACCTTGCTCCCGCCCCGCTGCGCCCTGCGGGCAGGGCCCCCACCCCACCCCGGGCCGCGGGCTCGGCCCGCCCCCGACGACGGCCGGGCCAGGAATGTTGCATGAATAGTCCTGTTTGCTGTTGCTCGGAGACTTGCCCTGTACATTGCTTAGTGCCCTCCCCCACCGCCGAGCCCCACCCAGTACAGTCAGGAGGGATCGGACCAGGGAAGCTGGGCGGAAGGGGCTTGGGAGGGCTCTGGCCGGACCCCTCCTTTGCGGCTCCCGGTGGCCATCCTCCCCGGAGGGAACCTAGTCCAGCATGCGAGGTCAGGACACACCTTGGTGACTGGGGGGAGGGGGGAGACATTGGGGTTCTCGATGGGGTCCAAGTAGCCCCCTGTTTTGCATATTTTAATCCACTCTATATTTGGAACGAGAAAAGGAACAAATATCTCTGTCCGTAACAGTTCCCCACCCCCTCACCCGCTCGCCCTCCCGCTGGTCCCACCGCAGCCGCCAGTCTTCCATCTCCGGCCCCTCACTGCCACCCCCCACGGGGCAGGGGACGCTCCAGCTGGTCTGGGGCTGGCCAGGGTCCTGGTGGCCCACCTGGGGCCTGGCTCGGCCTCTTCCCTCGCAGAGCTGCGGTGCGCCCCGCCCACCCTTCAGGTGCTGCTGGGGGAGGTGCACATGTCTCGTCCTACTGGGCACCGGCGGGCCGGGGGCCTGGGAGGCCATCGCCCTGGGCTGGGGCTGGGCCCTGGCACTCACTCCCGGCCATCTTCCTCACAGGGTCTTTCCTCCGCTGGGGGCGCTCCAGCCTCCTCCCCGTTTCTGGGGCAACTACAGCAGAGAAGTGTCCCTGCCTCCGCCTGAAAGCACCTGTTCCCGCGCTGTGTGTGTACAGCTTGGGCGCGGCGGAGCTTGTGGGAGCCCTGTGTGTGCCTGGTCGTGTGGGGCCCCAGGGCCTGTTCTGGACCTCGTGGGGCTATGGATGAGGGTGTGTGCATGGGTGTGCCTGTGAAGCGCCCTATCTCTTCCAAAGAAAGTGAGAGGCGTCCTGCCCTGGTCCTGCTGTTTGCCCCTCCCCAGCTGGAGCGGGGTCCCTTGGGAGTCCCTGACGCTTGGGGAGGCCCTGCAAGGTCCCCTGAAGGCGAAGCCCCCCCCCCCCTTTGGGCTTTAGAGGGGATCTTGGGGGACTCTTAAAAGAGTCAGGCCACCGCAGGCCCTGAGGAGAGTCAGAGACCCCGCTAAGGGTGCCCTGACCCCCCTACTGTGACTCCTCACACTCAGCAATGACCTGTGGGGTGGGGGGTCCTGGGACATTTTTAAACCAAGGGTTTGGAGTCTGGACTAAGCTCCATCCACGTCACTCACAAGTTTCTGTTTATATTTCTAGCTTTTTTTAATAAAAGAAAAAAAAAAGACAAGAAAACAGAAGTTTTCACAGCCCAGGGGCCTGGCATGCCCGTCTGTGCCCACCCAGCCCGCTGGCCCATTCCTTGGGCATAGTCACGCCCACTACCCCTCTCGCTAACAGACCAGGTCACACACAGCAGTCACTGTAACAGACTGCCGCATACTCACTCAGTCTCACACTCACCTGTGGGTTTTTGGTTCTGTTCAATTTGGGTTTTTAACTTTACAGGGTCAGTTCTGCTTCACCCCTCCTTTTGTATGGAGTTCCATCCGGGGACTTTCACTCCCTGCTCCAGTCCTGAGGCCTCCTGACCCTGACGTTGTGATACACCCCACAGAGATCTATGTTTCTTATATTATTATTATTGATAATTATTATAATATTATTATGTAATAAATTTATAAGAAATGAAGGCCTGACTGAGTTGTCTCCTTAAAGGGTGTGAAGAGCAGAGTCTGTGCTGTGTATTTCAGACTGGTCACACAAACTCAGCCTTGGCTGCCTTCTGCACTGACTTCCGGGCCCTGGTGCCTGACTTGTTCCTCATCCACTGCACTGGGGCCCAGTCTCCCTGCACTGGTGCGTCTGGTGTTCAGCTGCTCACAGAGTGGCATCCCCTCAGCTAGAAGTTGTCTGTGGTTGGTTGGTCTGTCTGTCCGCTCGTTTTGTCTGTGCATCTCCCTCTCCTGTGTGTATTGCTGGGGTTCAAATCCAGGAGTGAACATGATAGGCAGGTGCTCTGCCACTTCTAGGTGCTCTTCCATTTTTAAACCTATGGTTTAAAACTCTCTTACCAGTGTCCAGTTGTTTAAAAAGACCTACTGGTGTGTATTTCAGATCCTGTCTCTCACTGTCCTGTCTACGGCTGTTGATTGAGTTTGAGTCTCAGTCCACCACTCTGAACTGATATGATTCCTTCCCATAGTCCTGCCCTGTTCTCAGTAGTGTCATGCTGTTTGCATGTGAGAGAGCCCTTGAGAACCTTCTCACACGCCGCCTCATGCGCCCTCTGCACTCTGGCCTACCTGCTGCCCTTAGCCTTGCCACAACCTTGCAGTCCTGTCCCTGAGCCCATGACAGTGCTTTAAGGCTCTGACTGCTCATTTCCACTTCCTGCCTGGATTCCCCCCTTTCATCATGCTTATTGGCTAAGCTCCGTATCCCTTCTTTCAGGAAGCCTTCCCTGCCTTCTCTTCCCAGAGTCTGAGCTGAATGTTGGTCCTGGGCCCTCCCAGCCCTGGCACTCACATTAGAGGAAGCTGGAGCTTCTCACCTTGGGTGGTCCGCTAGAGGTCAAGAGCTGCTCAGGGATGTGAGATTTGCTTTTTCATGCTGCCTGGAGCCAGTCCCCACAGACCTAGATGTTGTCCCTCAAGAATGCATAGGTGGTATGTGAGCAGCCCACTACGATGGCCCAAAATGTGGCAATAGAGGGTCGTCCATGCAGCATCCTTGGGGCAGCTGTTCACAGGAGGGCGGAGGTACCTAGAGGATGAAGACAGCTGATTGGATAGGCAGATTCATGCCCAATGAGAAGGCAGAAAATGAGCCAAGGACCGCAGGGTAAGGACACCGGGGAGGGGTTCTGGAGGAGCAGTGACTGCAGAACTTTGTCACATGGACTGAGGGGCATCATGAGCAGCAGGTGTCAGCCTGAGGCAGGCCTTGCTGGGTCTGAGGCAGGCCTTGCTGGGTCTGAGGCAGGCCTTGCTGGGTGTGGAGCCAGCAGAAGAAGCAGGAAGAGCCCGAGGGCCCAAGACACCTGGCAGGGAGAAGTGCCCTGTGTGCCCATGGGGGACCAGGCACCGCCCCAACCCTGGCAGGGAGGGTCAGGGAAGGCTAAAGGCCCAAGAAGGGTGGTAAAGGCACTTCTGAGGCTAGCCTGGCAACTTTCTATTTTGTCTAGAGGCCCTATAGTTCTAAATGTTCAACATTTAAAAATTTAAATCTCATTTTCAGGTGAGAAACTATGCCCATCATACAGAAGGATCACACAGGAAGTCCAGGGGAAGGTCTGGGTGCTAAGCTGCAGGGGCAATCCTCGGTCTCTCTCGATGGACTCAGAACATGGAGTAGTACAGCTTTTCCATGAGGGAAGAAAGGCTGGCTTCCCTCTATCCAAGGGTGGAAACCCTGATTTCCATGGTAACACCCAGGGGATCTGGGTGGCTTGAGGGAGAAGATGAAACACTGTTCAGGCCAAAAGCCTCAGGACCTTCAAGGCCTCAACTAGAGAAACCTAGCAGGCAGGTAGGAAGAGGCTGAGAGCCTGCTCCAAGGGCCTGGGGGGCAGTCACTCTCTCACTCAGGACCTCAAGACACTGCAGCACTGCCCCCAGTGGCCCTTTGGGACTCACCAGCATCTCTGAACAGTGTGGCCTCGGTGCCTCCTGTGCCACTAGCACTGCCAAGATCCTGCGGCACTCCAGGAGAACTTGGATGCCAAGGATGGATGGACAGGGTTTTTAGACGTTCTCGCTGGACAGCAAAGGATGGGTGCTGGAAGGAATTGGAGATCATGTTGGCAGGTTGGGGAGATGGCTTGGCAGGCTACATGCCTGCCTGGAAACTACAAGGACCAGGTTCAATCCCCTGTACAGCAATCCATGCCAGCCCTGAGCCAAACTGGCTACCAAGACAGGGCGTGGTGATGCACACCCATAATCCCATCGCTGGGGAGGCTAAGACAGGAGGATCACTATGAGTCCAAGCTGTTTAGCAAGACCTTCTACCAAATAAATAAATAGATATTAAAAAAAAAAAAGGAAATCATGTTGGAACTATGCAGTGAGAGAGAACTGCTCAGGTGAGTGGCATGGGGGAGGCGGTGTCTGGAGAAACTGTATGGGGCCGCGAGGGGGAAAGAGTAGAGCAGAGGCCTGGGATGGGAGCTCTGCCTCAGCCTGAGCCAAGTGCCGGGTGGCCTTGGGGACTCTGGCCTTTGGCTCCAGAACCTAGTAAAACCTCTTGGCTGGCAGATAGGAAAGTAACACACGCCCATATTCAGGTAAGGGGAAGACTTGGGCAGACAGTTAAATCATCCTGCACATGTAGGGGAAGCAGACCTTGTCATTACATGTAAGCGAAGGTGAAACACCCTTGTCTTGTAATAGGAGACACCAGTAGACTTGTGGGAAGAGCAGATATTAGAGGGTGTTCAGTGGAGAAAGCGATAGTACTCAAGGTTGAGGCATATGAGATGAGACCTCTGACTCTGCTTGGCCTCAAAGTGACCCTCCTGGAGAAAATGCGATGTCCTGCCAGTTGAGCAGAAGGGATGGAGTGCCTGGCAGTGAGGTAGAGAAGGTAGGACTGTGTAACATCCTCGTAGGGGAAGTGAGATACAGTACACTTAGGCTTCCGTAGGGGAGATGACTCCCCTACCCCTTTTAGAAGATACAGGGACTCCAGACATGCAGCTGAAGAAGCAAGGCCTTGTGCCAGACAGAGACAAGATCTGCCTACGCTCAATGCAGACTAGGAGCCACGAGTCTCAGGCTGGCAACTAAGACCTTCTTGTACTCAGATAGAAGATATGGTGTTTCATGGCCATCAGGCAGGGGAGACAAGACCTTGAGACACACAGGAGTTGAGAAAACTTTAGACACTCACAGTGCAAGAAACCTTGGAGCAGCCTGGGAGAGGAGGTAAACTCTCCTGACTTTCAGGCAGGAGGGTAAGAGTACATTTGGGTGGAGGAGAGCAGGCTTCCAAATGAGAGCACCAACACTGCACTGGCAGTTGAGACTTCAAAACACGTATCTAGATGAGGTGCAACTTTTCTGCACTCGTTAAAGGAGGTAAGACCGTCTACCTTTCGGGCGGAAAAGGTGCAGTGAGGGAACACTCAAGTGCTGAGAATGTCACGTCTTGGCCTGTGGGTGGTGCAGAGGAGGCCTTGGCCCTGTGGTGTATAGAGATGTTTTCACACCCAGGAAGAGCCAGTGATAACTCCCTGATGCTCAGGTAAGACATCTGAGATCTACTAGACATTAAAGGAGGGGTCTGTGACCTGGATGTGAGATGAAAGTATGAAATTTAGTAAGAGAAACTCAGGCAGAGAAATCAAGATTGTCCCATCATCTGAAAGCTCAACACTCAGGGAGGGCAGATGAAATGTCCTGAACAGGCTGGCAGGAGAGATGGCATCTTGTGATACTCCCAGGGAAGATGCAGCATTTTGAGCTTCTGATAGGCTGGTGGAAACAACAGGTGCCAAACCTATCAGTGAATTAATTTAGTAATCACACACCCTAATGCCAGCATCACACACTCTAGATCCAGCCACCTCTGAAAAAGCCTCACTATGATTGCATGAGGCTTTGGGGGGACATCTAGACACAAGCCACAACTACATGGATCATCATGCTCTTGTAGGCAAGATGCTATCTCTGATAATCATGTAGGAATATGCAAGTAGCTCTAATGAAAAGACGTTAAAGCACAAGAGAAAGCACCTTGCTGCCCGAAGGTCCCAGAGAAGAGAGTGTGACCAGTTGGAAATTCCTTCCCAGTTCTTGGTGTCCTGAAGAAAAAATTGGCCTTGACACCCTGCACAGGTAGTGGAGATGTACATCTACTAAAGGTGGAGCGCAAGTACGCTTTGCAGTGTGTGAACAGGCTGGTGAACAGGTTCACAGTGGCCACAAGGACAGTGGAGGGGAGTCTCTTAGTATCTGGAGCTCTTAAGACTGGCTTCTCCCTCCTGCAAATAAGCCATCTGGGACAGCTGATCTACAAAAAACCCTCACTTGGTCTGGGACCATATTTAAACCATCCTATCAGAGACTTGCTTGGTTTCGCATCAGGTATAAATGAAGAATCAAAAATAATACTTTTCTGATTAGCTTCAAGTACAGTGTTCGGGACCTGCAGAATCATCTTGGATTCTGCACTGTTGGGTGCTCTGGATCTCATGACTTTAAGAAGTCATGTCCAGCTGTTTGGCTGGGTTTCCCCTCTCCTGCCACAAGGCCTGGAAATATTTCAAGTAGGAAATAGGAGACTCTGTGTGTGTGTGTGTGTGCACGCTCGCGTGCGTGCGCTTTACTTTATTTTTTATTTTTACTCATACATGTTTGAGGTAGATAATGATCATGTTCATCATGGGAGATTTGTACACATACACAACAAGACTTTGTTTTTGTCCGCTTCCCTCTCCTCCCTGCAACCCTTCTTCCCCTCCTTATTTTCAAAAGCTCTGTTTCCACTTTTCCTTCAATTTTTTTCCCTTTAAATCCCTTTTCCTTCTTCTCCTCTCCCCTCATCTCTGCTTCCCTTCCTATTTGAAAAAGCTCTTCCTATTGCTTATTATCTATCCCCCATTTTGCCTTTATACTTTGGGTTTCCCATGTAAGACAAACAATGTGATATTTAAACTGATGTATATGGGGAAAGCAAGATAGCTCAGCAGACTAAGTGCTTGCTTAGGCAAGTGCAGGGACCTGAGTTCAATCCCCACCACAAGCTGAGTGGGCCCCACCCTTGGGCACACTGAGCTGGCCAAGGAGATCAGGTGTGGTGTCACATGCCTGTAATCTCCGTGTTGGGGAGGCTGAAACAGGAAGATCACTATGAGTCCAAGCTGCATAGTGAGACCCTGTACCAACTACATTTAAAAAAAAAAAAAAAACTTATGTATCTGATTTATTTCACATAAGATTATGGTCTTGGTATACATCCATTTACCTAAAAATGTCTGAAGTTTATCCTCCTTATGGCAGAGTGGTACTCCATTTTATTTAAATATCACATTTTCTTTATCCAATTGATGGGCATATGAACCATTTCCAAGATATAGCTATTATAAATTGTGCTGCTATAAACATGGATATGCATCACTGTGGTATGATGACTTTAATGCTGAGAAAATAGACATAGAAAGGGAAGAGCTGGGTCCAACTGACCCTCTAGTCTTAGTTTTTGGAGGAATCTCCATCTTGTTTTCCATAGCGGTTATACTAATTTATACTCCCATCAATAATAGAGAAGTACTCTTTTTTCCCAAAGTGTTTTTCTCTGTGTGTGGTACCAGGGATTGAACTCAGGACCTTGTGCTTGCCAGGCAGGCACTTATGTGGCTGAGCTGTCTTCCCAAAGCATTATCAGCATTTGTTATAGGTTGATTTTTTGATGATAGCCATTCATTGTGGCATGAGATGGAATCTTAATGGTGCTTTAGATTTGCATTTCTTGAATGGCCAGAGATGTTGAACATTTTTTCATGTACTTATTGGCTGTTTGAACTTTACCTGAGAAGTATCTACTAATGAAATAGAAGACTGTAATTCCTAGCAATAGACAGGATGGCTTTGGGTCACAAATTAAGGAAATTCAAATTTGAAAACTGTGCTGACAGTATACCTGTGGAATCTACCCAGTATTAAGGGCCACTGATTTGTTGAATGGGACTTTTTTTTTTTTTTTTTTCGGAACTGGGGATTGAACTCAGGTACTTGCGCTTGCCAGGCAAGTGCTTATTCCACTGAACTATCTCCCCAGCTCCAAAGGCAGACCCGGGACTCAAACCTACAATCTCGTGCTGTAGAGCCTAATGCGTGAACCACTACGCTATCTCTCCAGCTGGGACTGCTTTTAACTATGGATGCATTGTATTGTCTCGTCACACAGGACCAAGCTGCTTCTCAGTTCCTGAGTCTGCTGTGGTTATGGTTCAAAAAGGGGCAGACACTGAATCTTCACAGAGTGGCTCCTTGGAAGAAAAATTGTTACTGAAGACCTTGGCCTTGTGACAGAGGGCATGGAGCCATAAATGGGGGTGCTGGAAGTAAGGAAGTCACCTTGCAGGAATCAGTTAACCCTAGGAGCCTGACTGGCTTGTCTGAGAGTAATGGTGGGGGTGGGGGTGGGGTGGACATGCTGATTGGCCAAGAAGCCACAGAGCTCTGTGAGGTCACAGCGTATGGGCCTGGCTGGAGCAAGAGTATGGTGGAGATGCTGCCAACTGCCGTTCTGCTGGTATTGGCTGTGTCTGTGATTGCCAAAGATAACGCCACTTGTGAGTAAGTGTCAGGGGAACCTGGTGGGGAGAGCTTCTTCTGTACAGCAGGTCCCACCCAGTCTCCCTCTATCTAGGGGTATGGCAACCCTAGGATGGAGCCTTAGCAGTCCCTGACCCACAGACCCAACACTTACCCTTCTTGCTCTCAGTGCCATCAGCCCAGGGCTTGGGAGTTCCCAGTGGTCTACAGTTTGCCCTGAGAGGGACTCATTAGCTCCCAGATCTGTGCCCCCACTGGCCCGGTGACCAACTCCACCACTTCTCAGACATTGAATTCAGAGTTTTGGGACCCCTGCCCTCCCGTGGGCAGCTGAAGTGTCCCACACTGGCCTGACTCTAAAGGCCTAGAGCACCTACACTCACCTGTAGGCCTTCTCATCACCCAGAGGCCCCATATGGCAGCAAGCCACAAACTACAGTGCTCTGCTTGTGATACAGCGCTCAGGGCTCCCACCTCTGGATGCCCCTGTTCCTAGTGTGCCCCATGCCTATGGGCTGCTATACTGCTTGTAGCTGTGCTCTCCTCTTGTCATACTTAACCCAGATCTGCCGCCCAAGACCCCTTCAGCACCTGCCTTCCTCTGGCCAGCCTCTCTCAGCCAAGATTGTCTCTGAAGACCCCAGGTTATTATATCTCTTTACTTCCAGTTCCTCTATCCCAGTTTTAGCTTTCTGCTCTGCCCAAGGCCCTGCTGCCGCCAGTGCTTACAGAACTGCTTCTTGCATCGCCTCCTAAATGATTTCCCGGAGCCCCAGGCTGCCTCGAGCCAACTCCTATCTCTTTCTCAACCTCACCTTCTTGCTTCCCTTATTCATGGAGATAGGGATGGGTGTGAACTGTTGCCTGGTTTCTCCTCAGTGGTCCCTGTGGGTTGCGGTTCAGGCAGAGCCTACAAGGGAACATCCGGCTTGTCGGAGGGCAGACAGCACAGCTTGGGGCCTGGCCCTGGATGGTCAGCCTCCAAATCTTCATGGCCCACAACAACCGCAGGTACCACGCATGTGGTGGCATCCTGCTGAATTCCCACTGGGTGCTCACAGCTGCTCACTGCTTCGACAGCAAAAAGTATGTGTGGGTACATGCTGATGGGGGTCCCTAGTGCTTCTGTCCAGCCACTTTAGGGAATGACTTTTGTGCCCACAGAAAAGTCTATGACTGGAGACTGGTTTTTGGAGCACAGGAAATTGAATATGGGAACAATAAGCCAGTGCGGGCGCCTCTGCAGGAGCGATATGTGGAGAAAATCGTCATCCACGAAAAGTACAACATTGTGAATGAAGGGAATGACATTGCTCTCTTGAAGATCACCCCTCCTGTTTCATGTGGGCAGTTCATCGGGCCAGGCTGCCTGCCCACTTTTAAGGCAGGCCCTCCCAAAGTTCCCCAGAGCTGCTACGTGGCTGGCTGGGGGTATATCAAAGAGAATGGTGAGTATGGGAGGCACTCCGAGCAGGGCACTGCTGGTCACTGAAGAGGGAAGATTCCAAGGGAGGGTCCTGAGGATCACGCACTGACGAGTAACTTCTGTCCAGCTAGTCTGGGAGAATGATCTTTGTGCTGACAGAAAAGTCAGACTGGAATCTGGCTTTTGTAGCCAGCAAATTGCGTAGAGAAATAATAAGCCAGTGTGGTTCATGGGTGATGGCTGGCCGGGCAGTTGTCAGCCCTCACGGTACCACAGATATAGACCAGCATGCTCCCTTGTATACCTGCAGAGACAAGAGAAGCTGAGTCCCTGGCCTGTGGCCACATGCTTTGTGTTGGTGAATTGGTGCTTTTCTAAGGGAAGGCTGAACAGAGGCACAAGTAGAGCCTTTTGCCATTTTTCAGAATGAGGTCAAGGCTGTGTCTGTACCTGGCACCTGAAGCCTTAGTGTCTGCATTCTGGAAATTGGAAACATACCCTGAAAAGCATTTGAAGAAATAGATTAATGTGTTTTTGTGGCAGTGGGCTAGTTTTTCTAAATGGGAGGGTCAGATCAGATGTCTTCTGAGAGGTACTGAACTCTGATTGAACGTCCCAGCCTTTGAGAGTACAGGGCTTGCTTTATCCAGCAGGCTGCTGGGCTCCACCCTTGAGCAGTCAGAGCACCAACATCTGTCCTTGCCCATCGGAGTTACCTGGAGTCTTCTGTGTAGACTGGGAGGGAAGCAGGGGGTGGGTATGGCTTTTTGCAGTTCATAGTTATTCCAGTATTTCAGGCCCCTCAGAGCTGTCTAGCAGGACCCTTCCATTCAAGATGAGAACTAATGTGTCTCTGTATCTCTATTCTTGACAAAGCTGCCTGCCCAGATGTCTCACCCACTATGTGGCCCACCTGGCACCAGCTGGGTAGGGAATAGGGGTACCTTCGACAGCAGCACAATTTATGGAGGGCCCAGGGAGCACTTAACTGTCACAGCTGACTCCATGGTTGTGGGCTCAGTCCCAGACACCTCGCCACACATACTTGAGCCTAGAGGCACAGTTTATACTAGAGGCAACAGATTGTTCCCTTAGGTGGCAGAAACAAGTCGCAAGGTTTTATGAGTTAGAACTGGGGTCTCTGCATGTTACTGATGTTCTCAGCTTTCCAGAGGTGGTTGTATGCATTTTCATTCAGTCACAGTAGCGATATGAAAATGTGACTGCAATTAATGTTATCTTTATCTTCTCTTTTTTTGATACCAAAAAAATTAGGCTTCCTATTTCAAGGCAATTTAGTCATTTGAGATTTAAAATTTAGCCTTTTTATAATACAAAATTAATAATTTGGGATTATTCCCTTTACTCATATTCCCTCTTCCTAGTGAAATTTATCTAGCTCTCAAGAAGTTTGTCAGTGTCTTATCCCTCAAGGAAGATGGTCTTGTCCCAGCTCCCCTTGCTCTCCCTGGCTTTTGCTGCTACATGGTGGTGCTTACTGGCCTGCGGTTCCTACCTCCATCCCAGCTGCTGATGTCTGTGGCTCTGCATGGCATCCAGAGTGAGGACAGCATTATTCTTGTCCCACCTCCTATTCACCCTCTGACAGTGTTCACAGCTCAGAGGTTCTTGTTCTTGGGAGGCTGATCTCAGGGTCCTCACTCCCACCCCCTTTTTACTGCTCTGTTGCTCAGGAGGATTGTAGGTTTCCAGCTCAATTTTGGATGTCAAAGAAGACTTTTTGTTCTGGAGTCCCCATGGAAATGTAGTGAGCAATCTCTCATCCTTTTATTTTTTTTTTTAAATCTTGTTTTGTTTTTGGAAACATATCCTCCACCCCTAAGCCCCAGTTTCTGAGAAAGCTGCCAGCTCCAAACTGTGACTTACTTACTCTTTCTTTCTTTCTTTCTTTTTTTTTTTTTGTGGCACTAGGGATCAAACTCAGGACCCTGAGCTTGCCAGGCAGGCACTTATGCTGCTGAGCTATCTCCTTTGTCCCACTTTTCTTGTTTTGCCTCCTCCTTGAATTCATCTTCTCTGAGGCTGGAAGTGCTGCCCCAGACTACCACTTCTTTCCCTTGAATTTTGAATTCTTGTAGGCGTCTTGTGCCTAGAATTTAAGGTCAATGTCCAGGAATAAGAAAGACATCTTCTGCTTCAGTACACCTGGTTCTTTACAGTGAGGCCCATAGCTTTTATGCCTATGGGTCCTGCCATAGATTTAAGAAGTCATTTTAATGATGAACAACAATAATGATCACAATTCTTGTCATTGTTATTTCAGTGTCACGACTTCCCCAAAGGCAGGCCACACACAAAACTCCCATATTTCTGTCACTGGAAAAAAGCCTGGAAAATATACATTCAGCATCCATCTACCAAGGGCCAGCAGAGCACACAGCACTACACCCTGAGTGCTCTGCACTGCACATGTGGCTCTTTGCATCTTCTTGTTTAATATTAGGCCTGCATGGGTGTGCTCTAGGTCTGCCTGCACTGAGCTCTTTCCACCCATGCTACTGACATCCAGACCCACCTGTCAGGCTTCCAGTGCTGTGTGGGGAGGGACCAGTGCATCTGCTGCCACTGGGATCCTGCTCCTGCACTTGGCAGAAGAGGCACAGCTGCACTGCTTCTCGGGCTGTGTTTGAGCCAGATGCAAAAAGCATCAGTAGTGAGCTGCAGCATAGCTGGCCTTTCCCACTCCTAGGTCATGAGGGAATCTGGGACTGTGAAGAAGGCCCTGACTCAGCTCTTTCTTTCCTGAAACCTCCTCAGAGCAGGTTTGAAGCATTTGGGGAAAGGCTAACTAGACCTGCTTCAAAAGATACTATCTACACCTAGGGAAGAGTCCTCAGAAAGGACAAAAAGCAGGGAGGGTAATTTTCTTGCCAGATTGTGGGGAATGGAAGATGTGGCTCAGATTTGGCTCTAAAAAGAGGTGATCCTGGCCAAGTCTCAGCCCCCAACGTCCCCACTGTGGCTGGACTGTGCTCCAGCCCCAGATCCTAAGTGAAAACAAGAGGACCATGTAGATAAAATGAGTGTTGTGACCTCTGTTAGCCTTGTCTACCCTGAGGACATATGCTGGTGACAGCCTCTACCTGCTCCCCATCTCCTCTTAGCATGCAGGAGAGTATGAGGACAGGTGGGATGCTGGCTGAGAGATCTGGGTTTAACCAGAGTGTTAGAGAATGGGGTTTGGTGGGGGAAAGAGGTGAGGCCCCCTCTGTCCTCCTCGGTCACTGACCACTGTGCGGCCTGGCTGCAGCCCCCAGGCCGTCGCCTGTGCTGCTGGAGGCCCGCGTGGAGCTTATCGACCTCGACCTGTGTAACTCGACCCAGTGGTACAATGGGCGGGTCATGTCAACCAACGTGTGTGCGGGGTACCCAGAAGGCAAGATCGACACCTGCCAGGTAACCCTCCTGGGGCCAGACCCCCAGTCCCCTAGGCCTCCCCAGATCCTGAGAACACTTCTTTTTTGGACCACTAGCTCCACTTTCTGCCAAGGGCTCTGTTCTAGTGATTCTTCTCCTGTCTCTTCTCCCAGCATCATATATAGCCACAGTGGCTGGAGATGACACCCACCAGCTGCTCAGACAGAGCTCTATCACCACAGTTAGCACTTGAGAACTTAGCACAAAGAATACATTGCCTGAACCGTCCCTGGAGAGAATGTCTGTGTCCTTTCCCCAGAACACAAAGCATGCAGAGCCACACATGTTCCTGCATTCAGTAAAGCCCCACGCATGCACTATGGCCCACTCACCTCTCCCTGTGGGAAACCCACTCCAGCCATACCCTCTCATTGCTCCCTGGAGCCTGTGGCACCAGCTCAAACTTCACAACCAGCTGTGTTTCTGGCATCAGGAAACCACTCAGCTGTAGCAAGTGTCGTCCTAGAGCCCATGACCCCCACACAGGGAGAGTGGCTCAGGGTAAGTGACCACTGTGTCCTTTGGGCAGGGAGACAGCGGCGGGCCTCTCATGTGCAGAGACAACGCGAACAGCCCCTTCGTGGTTGTGGGGATCACAAGCTGGGGCGTAGGCTGCGCCCGTGCTAAGCGCCCTGGAATCTACACAGCAACTTGGGACTATCTGGACTGGATTGCTTCCAAGATCGGTCCCAGCGCTCTGCATGCAATTCAGCCAGCTACTCCTCCTCCCCCCACCACTCGGCCACTGCCCCCAGCCCAGCCCCCCTCCTCCCGCCCCCCTGCTGCTAAACCTCCTTGGTATTTCCAAAACCTTGGTCAACCCCCTCGCCCACTTCAACCTTTTGCACCTCAATCCCGACCACCTGCAGCCCAGGCCCCACACCCACCCTCATTCTCCCCATCTCCTCCACCCCCGCCCCCACCTCCCCTTCCACCCTCATCTCCCACCAGACCGACCCAAGGACTTTCTTTTGCTCAGAGCCTCCAGCAGCTCATAGAGGTTCTGAAGGGGATGGGCAATCCAGGCCTCAGAAACTCTTACATGGCATGGAGACCCCTGAACTCCCAGAACTCATCTCCTCCTCCCGATCTGAAACTGTTCTCAACAGACCAGTGAACAGTTCATCTGAAATAATAAATGTATATATTTATAAATACATATATATATACATGAGGAAATGTTTTCTGGCCTTCTTTCTGTCTGCCCACTTACACACAACCCAAGCCTACCTCCATCACTTCCATCCCCTCTAACAGGACTGGATATATGAATGGTTTTGAGTTTTTCACACCTTACTTTTTAAAACTGGAGTAAGGTGATGTATGACCACCCACTTGGAGGCTGCTGCGTGGAAGGTTGGATTCCCCAGCACACGATGGTCACAAAGCTACTGAACAGCCAGAACAAACCTCTGTGTCAGTTGGACGTAGGTGGCTGGCTGATTGAACGTTGCCCATCCAAGTTCCTTACTGGCCTGTGACTAACTCTATTTCTGGACTCAGGTGACTTTTAACATTATTTGCTAAAGCTTTGCAGCCATGTGAATGTGTGTATACCTTCTGGAGTGGCTTAGATAAAATCTTATTTAAGATCTTCTCCCAAGGAACAGAAACAACTTAAGTGCTAAGGATATAAAGATGTCACGCAGAAACCATGGAAAAGGCCAGCAACAGACAGGAACGACGAGGGGCTTGGGGAGGCGTGACCACACAGTCCGAATGAAGTTTTTGCAGAGAGCCTGAGGTGCTGTTTGGCAGCTCTGCCCCACGCTGCCCTTGTGGGGCCAGTGCCAACCTGCAGTGCTTGCAGCTGATTGAGAAGTCCTGTGAGAGAAACCCTAAGGGGCTCCGTCAACGGGCCACTCCTGTTCATCAGGCTCTGATGAGACAGCACGAGAGACCAGTCATCTGCTTAGCTTGGAAATGCACAGATGCAGCAGCCATGAGCCGCCACGCTTGAGATTCTCGTCTGCTTGGGTTCGGACAGAGGCCTGCTCTACCTTTCGTCAGTTCTGTGTCCTTGGGAAGGTGTGAGCAAAGTCTGCGTGACCATGAAATGAGGAGTAGGACACAGTTAGAGCGGGGCTTGACAGACTGTAGACGTTCGTGTGTGTGTCATGTGAGAGCCAGTTAGTGAGGAGCTGCTGGTGAACAAGCCAAACTCGTCACAGGGACCATCGGGAGCCACTAATCTTCCCACTAATGGTCTGAAATGCTTGGTTTGGCCACATGGGAAAGTCTGATGTGGGTATGAATGTCCCTTCTGCAGCACAGCAACATTCCATAAAAACCAAATTCTTTCTGTCTTGGCTAAAAAGCTGGATCACTAAAATTGAATTTGGCAGTTTATTTTGCTGGCTTTTGGGGCTGTCTCCTAAACAGTTTTCCTCCTCCCCTCCCCTTTCCTCTCTTCTCCTTTCCTCTCTCCCCTCTCCT